>JBAMYA010041979.1:0-14989 GCA_037176975.1 Arrhamphus sclerolepis | reverse complement strand
CTAATGTGGATATGACAGGCACAAATGCTTCTAATGAAGATTGAACACTTGTGTTTTTATTTTACAGATCTTTTATTGAGTCCAACTTCCTAATACACAACAAAAATTGTGTAGTGTCATGAAATCAGCCAACAATATAATTGGAGTTCAACAGATGCAAGGTCAATTATAGCCAGCGGTGACCATCCTCCAGAGGAGCAATTTGTGCTTCTCGCATCTGGCCGACTAATCACTTTCAAAGCTCGACAGCATTTTCTGTAACACTGCAGCACTTTATCTATTTATTTGTTATTTAATCTCTCATTCCACAGATTTAAAAAAAACAAACAAACTAATAATTACATGTATTTGTTAGATTGCTTGCCATCTCATGTCCTCATCACCACTGCTGAAAACCAAATTTCCTCCACTTAACTCAAGTGCGAACAAAACACTAAGATTAAGTATGAATAAAGAATGTGATTATTTGTCTAAAAAGTCTGCTTTTGAGGTTAAACTAAACTATCTGTCCTTAATTCATGCAATGGTAAATGATGAAGTGGATTATCTGCATCCCTCATTATTTTAATAGGGAATTGTCTGATAGATTCTGCATTATTATCATTTAAAATCACTATTAAAGCGCAGCTACTGAAGTTGTGCAAATCTTGAATGGATTTTGTCACTCTGCAGTGCAGTTGGTGACAAACGACACGTCTCTTTTGAACTGCTGTGTTTTAAAAGTCTCAACTAGATACTGACATTTTCAAATTCAGTATGTGATTGAAATTTCACACAACAGCTTGACTGTCTCTTCTAGTCTGCAGGGCTAGTGATCAAGTGACAGCTAAATGCTGTTATTGGCTGCTGATCATTTCATTAACAGCAGCCAAAGCCTCTTTAATAGCATTACTTCAGTCAAGGAACAACATTTGTCATTTTAAGGTTAGCCATGTGAGATTTTGTTTCATTTGCAAGGTATTTTACAAGACACTGGCATCCATATAGAGATTAAAAGGATAAACAATCTTATTACTTTTTATAGCTGTTGACACATACACACACACACAGGAAGATATAGATGTGTTTGCATCAGTACTTATTTTATGAACGTTTTTACAGACATTGTACTGTTCATATTAATGTTCTTTCCATTAAGGATAGATTTATATGCAATTTAAATGTTGTTTTAGTTAGAATTATGTATAAAATACTGTCCACTTTTCCGCAGTCTAAAAAAAACAACAAAATAGCAAAATATATTTTCAACACAAAGTGTTTGTTTTACAGTGTTTCTTTAAAATGTTACACAAGAAATTCAAAATGTCCAGACCACCTTTAAAAATGACAAATGCAGCTCATTAATGAGTTATATTTTCTTTTCCACATGGAATTCTATTTTAATTTTTCCCATCTATATACTATACTAATTTTATATCAAATTAGATTTTATTTAACATAAAATGCCAATTTATGAAAATAAGACTTGTATTTATGAAGTACTGCAAGGTTTTTGACAATCATGACTTTAAAGAAAAGAAAATACAGTGTCAACATTTAAAGAAAAACATAATTAACATTACTTGTTCCAATGCAAATATTAAAATTTCAATGCATGGAGTCTTACCTGTGTCAGTGAGAGAAGGCGCCTTTACTTCTGTCAATGAGGTTGCTTTTCTCCCCGTCTATTTGTCTTTCTTCCTTTTCTCACAGATCTTAAATTTGTTGCTGCAGTTGCTTCCTAGCAGGGTAAATGAAAAGCCACTGTGATGTGGGGAGTCAGGCAAACAAGAAGGTGCTTCTCACTGAGCGAGAAGAGTGAGAGTGACAGAGGAAGGGAGGAAGAGAAGGGACCCGCATGTCCTCTCCCTCAAGTCCTCACAAAATCTGCACCCTCCCACATTTTCTCCCTTTATTGTGTCTGCATCCACAACACATTCACACTTATTCACACTAAACACAACAACACTACCCATTCTTTAGGCATGGGTGAGGAAAAACCTCATCTCTCTCTGCTGTATATGAAAATCTTGATTGCCTGCAGATATTCACACACCTGTAGAGAAATGGGGGAGGAAATAAGCACGAAATGGTGTTTGCTTTTGTATATGGATAATAATTACATGTGGGAGAAGATTAAGTGTTCTGCAATTGCAGCTGAGACCCCAGAAAAAAAAAAAAAAAATCATAGCTGCATATTCAAATATGGATGTATGTATAAACTGCACCTGTTACCTCTGCATAATTTACAACAAAAAGTTAAAGGCACCAAAACCAAGAAATGGGTCGCTCCTCCACCAGTTTATTTTTGTTCTGCCTTTTGTAACGTAGAGCATTCACAGTGGAGCCCTACTGACACATTGATGGTGGCTGCAATGAAAGCAGTATCCAACAATTTTGAGACTGTTTTTCTCCTCCTAGATTCCTTCATCTCCCTCTCAGGAAAGGATGCTGCTCCTTATCACCATTTCTGAGTGTGTGCTGGGGATCTGACATTTATTGAAAGAATTCCCCTTCACAGGTTTTTTTTTCCCCCTGATCATTCCCCATCCATCCATTATCCATACCCGCTATTTCCAGTACAGGGTCACAGGGGTCCGCTGGAGCCTATCCCAGCTCACTTCGGGCGAAAGGCAGGGGTGATCATTCCCCATCACAGTAATTTATGGGACCAATTCAGAATAAAGAGGATCATTCAATAGAACAATGTATCCTGGTAAAGTATGAGGAGCCCCTAGCAGAAAGGCAGAGTAAAAAGACGTGTAGTTATGGAGAGCCATATTTCAGACGAGGTCCATGCAGCAGTATTTCTTTCTATTGTTTCTTTTTTTTCACTATAGGCGACTGAGAGAAAATTGAAGGTTTGATTGGTTTGTGTCACTGCGTCTTTGAGTGTCAGATATTAGATGTTCATGTTAAAGATAAACACATCATTGAAGGAGCATAAATATGACTTTGGCTACATGATAAGCAAACATTTTAGTCTCCAATCAACTAAAAATGTCCTCTTTGCCAGCTCACCAATGAAATGTCTATATGTTAACAAATATTGTCTTAAAATGGTGGCTTGGCTTTCAGACTAACGATTATCATTGTCTCCTTCCTCTGCAGATTTATGAGAAAGCTTTCAGCACTCATGCATTGATTCACTGAATGACAGTTATTTTACCTTGTTATCTAAGTGTCAGAGCTGTCTATGAAACTGAATTATTGCTGCTGCTTTTCAAAGGTAATGTGATGTCTTAGCATATGTATAAGACAAAGGAAAAGAAAACTTTGAAAGCCCCATGTTGATTTAAACTTTAAGGCATCTAAGTTTTTATAATAGTTAAAATGCTTTTATAGTGAAATTGTTGATAGTTGTATGACTCAGCCAACAAGTGAAGTTGTTTTTACATTTATGTCTGTAAAGTATTTTGTGAGATCACAGTGCTCTCGATTTTCTTTAGCAAAAGTGAATATTTCTGCCATATTGTCAGCACATTTTCGTAAGTTTATCGTATTCACAGGGATGTGATGTGGTTGATCTGCGATGTGACGCATTTAAATAAATTCCAGCTCAGTTTTCCAGAACATCACATCATGGGGCTGGGATGGGATGAGCCTTAGGATGGACAACCTGGAAAAGTTTGTTCCTTCCAGTCCATGCCACAGTTGTCACCTTCCTGGAGACAAAACAACAAAACAAAACAAAAAGAACATCTGAACACACACAAAGTGGCTGTCTCCTGCTTCAGACCTGTTGAACTTTTCAAATATTTATAGACAAAAATTGTTCATAACTAATATTTTTATAGTAAGATTAGTAGTTTTATTGATGAAGACTATGACAGCTTCATCAAAGAGGGCTCTCACTCTTCTTCTTTAACATAGGAAAACTAACATCTGCGGTAATATGAACCTGTATGGTATATCTGATGGGAAAAAAAACAAACATCTTTTTGTCATATGTATACAAACAGTAATACAATACATGTTGTTTGTTCATGCAACAACTATCTTCTGAGCTTAAACCTGCAGAGCCAGTAACTTATCCTTGTTCTAGTTGTAACTGCAAAGGTTTTGCCTGAGTCCTGCAATCCAAATATATGCAACCAGGTCACTGAGGTTAATTGAGGGTTTGGATGTGGGCGAGCAACTTTCTTTATGTTCATTATCAGATGAAATTGCTTCCAGCCTCCTGTGATCCCAAACAGGATAAAGAAGTTATTGCTAATGGATGGATGGATGGATGTGTATGAGCTTTCTTTGAAAGAAGGGTGTAAAACAATGTGGAGTGGGCTGTTTCTGGTGATGCTTCCACACGAGCTGTAGCTGTAGCTGTAGCTGTAGCTGTAGCTGTAGCTGTAGCTGTAGTTGTAGCTGTAGCTGTAGCTGTAGCTGTAGCTGTAGTTGTAGCTGTAGCTGTAGCTGTCGCTGTAGTTGTAGCTGTCGCTGTAGTTGTAGCTGTAGCTGTAGTTGTAGCTGTAGCTGTAGCTGTAGCTGTAGTTGTAGCTGTAGTTGTAGCTGTAGCTGTAGCTGTAGTTGTAGCTGTAGCTGTAGCTGTAGCTGGGGCCTTTCTGAGTTTGCATGCTCCTCGTCTTCTTATGTGGACCGTCCTTGGGTACTCAAGCTTCCTTCCACATACCAAAACCAGGTGCACATAAGGTTGATAAGGTGTTCCAAATTTAATGTAATTATGAGTATGGCTGTGGAATTTTTGTATGTTGTAAACCATAAAATGCTATTGAAGTGAAGTTGTATATATTTGCACTTTATAACAGGAGCATTTTGTTGT
Organism: Arrhamphus sclerolepis; assembly: GCA_037176975.1. Taxonomy (NCBI): domain Eukaryota; kingdom Metazoa; phylum Chordata; class Actinopteri; order Beloniformes; family Hemiramphidae; genus Arrhamphus; species Arrhamphus sclerolepis. The sequence continues at coordinate 10,233 of JBAMYA010041979.1, read as the reverse complement.
TATGCTGGATGTTAATATAAAGTCAATTCATTGGCTTTAATTTTGTCAAAACATCTCTCTTCTCTTTCAATCAGCTTTTTGATAGAAAGTTTCATTGAGACTGAAGGGATAATTGTAATTATTTTTGCATAAAGTTAAAACTAGAAGAGGAATAGAAGTTATACTGTAGACTCTCAGACCTTTGACATATGGATAATGTATCAAACAACGCTTTTTGTTTCTAGCCAGCAAGGTTAAATTTAAACATGGTCTTTTTTACAGAGACAATTTTAAAGCTTATGAGATGTATGCGATGAACATAAATATATTCACATAATATATTACAAAGGCAGGTTAAATTTTGAATAAAAATAGCATTTCAGCATTTAATTTTCTCTTTTAATAGCCCCCTTTGCAAATGTCAAAACAAAACAAAATGATACACTTCCTGACGATGTAATTTTTGCAGGTGGTACCTTCTGCTCTACTGGATTTCTGAATGTCTGCTACCATTGGGGATCTAAAAATATCTCTAACATAGATTTCTGCTGGTGGGCAGTATGGTGTTTGGACACCTGCTGCTTGCTCTTCTCTCCTTTACTGACCAGTGGGGTCTAGCTCAAAAAACTGATAATCAGATTCCAGCCATAGTATTGTACTTTTTGTTTGTTTATTTTCAAATCACATACTGTATTAATCAATTCAGTTCAGTTCAGTTCAGTTCAGTTCAGTTCAATTCAATGGTGCTAAGTTCTCAGACAAACTGAACATGTAGTAAACACATGAAACATAAAAGTTAATTATCAAGTTTGTGACTGTGAATGTTGTTATATAATGAATGTTTTTCCTCTCTTTTAATCACAATTTGTGCGTTCCAAAATTGCAATATTCTTTGACATTTGAGCTTCATTTCATGCTTGGATGCTGCTTTGATCTGAGATGTGAAAATCCATAGCTCGCACATTGTTCATCTTCTCAAAGACATTTTCACACTCAGAAAATCTACTGAGAGGATTCAAAGTGGCTGTTTGTTTTTTTTTTTGTTTTTTTTTTTCATTGTGTCTCTTTTCTGCAGTTCCTATTGCTACAAAGGAACGTTTCAACATAAATTAGAACTGAATCACCCGACACAGCAGACATGCTTTCAGTTGTCCTTCCATTTGTAAAATTGTACAGCAGAAAAGCAGATTTTTTTTTTCTTTTTGTTCCAGGAGAGATACTGGTAATGTGTGAAGTAGACTTTAAGTTGAATTAACAGATAATTTTCTTCCATAGTACAGTAACACATCTTGCAATAAGCAGAATAAACATTTCTGGGAATAACTGCTGGTAGATCATCACATAAAGTGATCCAAACCCTTGTGTCCCTGAATGATGTTTGACTGCACTGGAAGCTAGAATTTGCCCATCATTATGTGTCCTAACAAATTATTGATGTTTAATTCATTCTGCTGTGGTCTTTTTTCTTTTTTGGTTGGCAGGGGGACTGAATGGAGTGTGACCTTCCGCTCAAAACGATCAAAAACGCAGAGTACTATTGTGGCTGCGAATGCCTCTGTTAGCTCAGGCACTATTTGCTGTGAGCTGTTCTTATTTAGTTGAACTAAATAAAGCTTGCTGGGGGAACTTTGATTTGAAAGGACACATGGGCTCAGCTAAATGCAGTGCCTTTCCATTTACAGTTGTTACTGCTTTTAAAAACAGAGACCAGTAGAGTCGGCATTATGAGCTTCCTGTGACTCTCCACTTGGAAGCAGTGTGTCCTTGCAAACATTTTATCCGTGCCGTTTTCAACATATGTCTTGAAACGAACAATGTGTCACTCTTGCATTGACTACATGATACTGCTTAACAGCTTTTTTTATTTATTTTGAGAAACTTCTTCATATGTTGTTGAAATGCAAAAAACAAAACAAAACAAAAAAACCATCATATTTCTATTCATTACTGTGAAGGAAATATGTTTAATGCAGCTTCTGATCATTTTCCAGGAGTATGTTTTTTATTCATATTCATTAACCATTCGTTAACTTTCCAAATTAATATGAAAATCAGATGGCAGGTACTGAGATTTTGGCAGCTTGAACATTGTAATCAGGCAGCCTGTTCACTCCCACGAAGCTGAGTGAAAAGGTTAAAGCTGTGTATCATGAGCGGCGACACTTGGCTGGTTATTTGTGACAGAATCAGGGGAAAATCTGTCTTTGAATGACTTAGAAAGAATTGGATACGGGTGTGATAATTATGTCACTTTTGAACTAATCAGAGGTGTCAGACTACACTAATTTAGATCTGCATTGTAGATTTTGCATTTAAGTACTGACAAACAGGAACACAGTTGTCATTCACAAACCGAGCTTCATGTATAAAAAACACTAAATACTTTTATAGCTTCAAGTATTGCATACAAATAATGTATGCAAATGCAAAGTGTTTTTATTTCCTTTTTCATCTCTTCAGGGTTCATTCTCAAAGTGCACTTTACTGCAGACTGTCGTGCTGCTAACCAATTACAGTTCATATAGAGATAGTTGCTCTTTAGTCCACAGTGTATGCTCAGTGCCACTTCCATTAATAGTGTGTGTTTCTGGTTGTGACTAGCTCATTTTACCACTTATGTGTGTTAGGCACAAAGACAAAATGCGTCAAACAAACTGCCAGCATTGCATAAATATCAGTATTTATCAAAAAAGAAAAAAAAAGTATCACATTGAGGTTTGCTCACCTCACCGTCTTAAGTGCTCCTGAATTCTAAGATCAATGAAGAGATTAATGTCTCATACGTAATTATTCTGCCCCCCCCTTATATCACATCTTTGAAGTGTACCTTTCCATTTTGGAGTAAAATACAGCCAGAAATTAACTGTTGCTGGTAAATGGTGGATGAGGCTACATTACTGTAATAATGATGAATTTTGCTTTTGGCTATCACAGCTAAGTGCGTGTTAATGGAGTTTGGACCAGTCGTATGCAGGGAGGACGCAAATTGTCACATTTACAGAGAATCCTTGAATTCTCTTTTCTTGCAAGACTTTTGAGAATGTGGTGAGAAACCATCAGTCCATGATGACTTCCCTTTCCTCTGTTCTGCTGTAGCATCATCTGCCAGTCATGTTTGATGACTCTATGTCCATTTAACTTCTATCTTACCTTGCAAGTTCTCTTGATAAAGCCTCCTATATCTATTTTATTCCTCAATCCAAATAACGTTTGAAAAGTCAAATGAAATGTTTGCACCGTCTGCCATCGCCATTGTATGGATTTCACTATTTGATTTTTCCTGCTATTCCTCTCGATTTCAGTGATGCTCAGTGATCAGATTGAAATAACCCTTTATTAGAAAATTTAGACTACATTTAACTTTAACTCTAACATCTGTGGTGTTAAACATCAGAACATATACATTTACACATAAAGGTCTGACAATTGTATATTGTACATCACTTGAAAATATTCATGGTAAAAACAACAACAACAACACACACGAACATAAATGTTTTGATAAACGTTTGTACAATATTTTGCCATCATTTACCTCTGTAAATTGCTTCAGGCTAAGGCTGATTTTTCAAACTTTATACACACATATTATTTTTCACAAATAAAAACATATCAAAATTTAAAGTTAAAAAAAGAGAAAATTGTAACATGAAAAAAGATAACTGGACTGAATGACCTGAACCTTATTTAGATTAGAAAGCTGTAACTGAAAACTTTTAGTATCCCATGATTCACAAATCAACATGGATTTGAAAAAGTTATGTTTAGATGAATCCAACATTTTTTTTATTGCTCTCTGGCTGGGAAGACTTCCTCCAGACTGCCTAAGGCCTCCTCCTGAGTGATCTTCCTCCATTCCTCTGGAATCTTGGCTGGTTCCTGCTGGAATTCCTTGGCAAATCTTTCATTGAACCTTGTCAGCACATATCTATAAATTAAAGAATATTTTTTTCTAGTTCAAGAGAAATGTTTTCAGACAAATACATCCATGTGCACTCCACTGTTATATACTTTCAGATGACACACAAGAAATATTGGTATGATTACTTTAAAGTTAAGTTAAACCATACAGTACCTCCAGTAATCACTGGCCTCTTGTCTGTCTGGGTCATCAGATGAGTTGGTCCAGTTTGGATCTAGAAAATGGAGGTCCTTGCATGTCATGGAAATATCCATTTTATCGTTGTTGTGGTCTGGGTTCTTGCTTTCAGGGCAGCTGATGCACAACAGAGAATCTGAATCATAAGGTATCATGCCTTTGGGTCGATGGAGCACAGCTTTGTGAACATCGTGTCCAAGTTCCACTTCCTCACAGGGGGCTCCACATAAAGGACATTGCTTGTCACATCCTCTCACTTTTTTGAAGAGGTTATCTTTTGGTTGAGCTGAAAGGCTGTTGAGAAGTTGGGTCATATCCACGTTTTGGGAGAATTCTTGACTAAGATCCAATCGCATTGTGGCCAGTAATTCCATCAAGCATTTCACAAAATTATCCCATTTTGTTGTGATACTAAAGAGGGGTCCATTCAGGGAGGCCCTGGTGACATCAATATCCATATCTTCTTCTAAAATCAGGCACACTCTCTCTAGCAAAGGCTTTGTATCACTGAGCACTCCATTGATACCTTCTGGTGTTTGGTTCACCGCTGCTGCAATCTTTCCTATTATTTCTCCAAGTCTTTGTTGCCTCCAGTGACTTAAGCTGGTTGATTCAGATAGGTGAGCCTCCACGGTCTCCTGGATCCTCTGTAGCCTGAAGTTGTCATAGGACAACAAATACTCCTTGAAGCTTTCAAAGTGGTCGTTCTTAATCAGCTCCTCCAGTAAGCTTTTCTGGAATGCTTGTGGAGATTGAAACTGCTTGGCTTTATCTGTAATCTCATCTACCAGTTGCATTTCTAATGGTCTGTAGATGTAGTCCAGCACTATGGGTTTTAGGACCATGGAGGTGAATGCTTGGGCCATTCTTTGGCACTCGTCCCTCTTCCTGAAGTTATAGATGAATTTGGCCAAGTATTTGATCTTGGCTGCAGAAATACTAGTCAAAAGCTCCTTGTCTTTGGCATAGCGGTCATGTAGCTTTTGGAAGTCTTGGCATGCAGCATTACAGAGATGAATTTTTAGATCAACTTCAAAAGCTGATCTGATCTCCATAGGTTTTTCTGTCAAAGTGTTTTCAACATTTTCCAGCAGTTCTACAATGTAGCTGTCAGAAAAATCTGAAGGTAGGCTACATTTATGTGCTACAAACTGCTTGTACTCATCTTTGATTTTCCCTGCAAGCTGTTGAGCTTCTATTCTCTGCTGTCTGTTGTTGTCTTCGAACATGTGTTTTAATCTGCTGCGATAGCCAAAGTGCTCATCATAAACTTGGAATTCAGAAGTCTGGTTTTGGCCGAAGGTTTCAAGCTTTTTCATATGTTTCTGAAGGCCACGACTGACTATATTCTGTCTTAAAACATCTTTCACTCTTGACATAATATCATCAGTTTCTGACGGCCTGAAGTCAAAATCGGCCAATGTCTTACTCCATACAACCTCAAACTCCTCCTCTAGTTCACTATCTTGAAGTAGGATTTTTGTTGCCTTGCTCGTCTCAACTAGTGCAAGTAACTTGAACTCTTGCTCTTCTTCCAGCATGCTTTCAAATTTTTTTAGCTGAGTTGAAGAACAATGGATCTCAGTGACTGTCTCTAGCTTTTGTGTTATCTCTTCTATTACCCGGTCTTGGAGGTTGTCCACATTGCTCATCAGAATTGACCTGCATGTTTCTACATGCATTTTGAGAAGATCATCCTTCATCAGATAGGCCTCTGCCTTTGACTTGATTTTGTTGACTTCAGATTTGACTTCCTCTTGAGCTCCATTCTTCAGCTCATTCAGAAGGTCAGTTTGGACAGAAGTGTCCAAAGGTTTTACCTTTGTGGCAACAATTTTTGTTGCAGCTTCCATTAGCCAGTTTTCCATGTTTCCCAGTAAACCTTGCTCCCATTGAGAAAACTGTGTGCACATTAAAGAAAATGCTAAAGCTACATCTGTATTTTTCAGACCAATGGAAAATGATTCTGACTTCACAGAATCCCACACAGCACACAAGCGTCCCATAAATTCTGGCAGACCTAAGGTCCCGGACCTGGTTGCACACCTCTTCAGCATCTCAAACACGTTTTTCCTAAGCTTTAACACAGCCTTACTGTATTCTGTGTCAACTGGTTCAGAGAGAAACATTTTGGACCAAGGGCCTTTGACAAAGCTGGCACAACTCATAGTTTTTGCGTAAGGGTTTTCAACACTGCCTCTGTTCTCAGTCTCAGTGAGTAGCATCTGGTAAACATGTTTTGTCCGAGAGGCCTGTAATATGCTGTTTATTCCCTCGTCCTGGGCCAGGAGTTGGCACATAGGCAAGGAGCCAAGTTCCTTGATCCGCAAGAGAGCATTGACCATTACAGAGAAGGCTGTTTCAAAGTCATCATCAGCATTTTGAGAAATGTTTTGCATTAAAACATCACTCAGTCCTGTTGCAACAGTGGCCATCTCATTGTCATGGATCAGCATACTGTTTTTGTTGTCTTGTGGTGGAAATGAACAAAGGCCTTCTACATCAATTAACAACAGCAAATCACATTCCAGGTCCTTTGCAAGGTAACTGGGGAGAGACTGCGCAGCCATATACACCCCTCTATTTGTTGTTTTCCTCCCTGCTGGAAATTTTACTCCAAACAGTACAGAAAGAATTTCATCATTTTTAGCATTATGCGTGCCAAGGCTTGTCAGCACTCGGGTCCTCAGCTGCTCCTGAGATAGACGACGTTTGAGGTCTGCAAAGACACAGCCCAGCCAGCACATAGGGATATTTGAGGCATCACCATCCATTAATTCAAGGGGAACTCCATATAGAAGAAGCTCTGTGGCTAAACTTGGCAAACCCAGCACATTTTGATTCCCACTTCCTGGGCTTATGTGTGTTAGCTCAAAAATGAGGCCCATCTCACGCAAAAAATGCTCAAGGCCTACTGCATGTGGATCAAGTTCAGGAGGCTGTGAACAGGAGGGTACCTGATTTTCAAATGACTCTTTTTGGTACATTTGTTGATTGGCAGGAGAAGCAGACTCAGGCAGATGACTCATTATCTCTGGTATATCCGACTGCTTCCCTTTGTAAGTCAAAGTTTCTGATTCTACCCAGATTTGGTCTTCAGAAGCTTGATGTGAGTTTTGATTTTCATCATAGACTATGTCTTCTGTGATTTCTGCATCTTGAATGTCATTTTTAGTTGATGAGGCAAATGAATGTGCGGACTCAAGATGTTCAGTCTCCTCTGACGGAGATCCTGGGGTCTTTTCTAGTGACTGCATCACAGCTTGTAACTCTTGGACTATCGTACAGTGTTGATCGGAAATCTGCAATTCAGTGTTTTCAGGCTGTACTTCAGTTACACCTTGAAATGGTGAGCCTGTTGAGAAACTGTTGTTTCCATCCACATTGTTACTGGCTCCTTGTTCAATGTCTTCCAAATGCTCCGGCACGCTATTTTTACTTTCTGTTTGCAGTACTGTAAACAGCTCTTGTGAACTGTTTTGCTTTTTAGTTTGCATCATGTCAAGCCGTAATTTGAGCCAGGCAAGAAAATACGCTCTCTCCATTTTATCTGTTGTGAGCAGAGCATCAGTGAAAAGCTTCATAGCTGGGGTCATTCTGTAACTGCTCAACTCAGCAAAGATGTCTTTCTTTTGTTTTTGCAGCTGGGTGTCGATTTCTCCTCTTTTTTTCTGTGTACATTCCATTTTATCCAGTTCTCCCAGTTTGCGCCACAAAGGGCCCTGCAAAGGAAACTGTTTCATCCGATACTCGGCAGATCCCCCATCTAAACCTTTCAACACTTCTTCCACTGTGGCCATTGCCCTTTTACAGGCTGGGCCTTCGTCCACATTCAGACCGTTTTCAAATGCTACTTTTGCTGCTGCCTCAAGCGTAACAGGTTTGAGTCTATCTGGTAACAAATCTCTCAGGATTTCACATAGCTTATTGGCCATTTCTTCCTCATTCAAAGTGCTTCCTGGGAGTACAGTTCCATTGGGAAGCTGCAACTGTTCTTCAAGGCTCTGACCAACGAATTCCACAACTCTGTTTTCTCGATTATCTGTGTCTGAGAAGTCAATTAATATGATCTTACTTGCAAGGTCTTTGCAGGACATAAGAAGATGTTTTTCTTTCTCCCTGAGATCCCCACAGAACACAACAACAGCTGAAGATGTTTGACAGAGAAGATTGAGACATTTCTCATGTATGCTGGCATTACCACGTAGATTAGAGATGACCATGGGGATGGGGAAAATGTCCCTGCTGATGTCTCCTGTGGGTATATACCATCCAATCTCAACCAGGCCATTGGAGAGTTTTCGGGGCAGCTCGCCTCCGTGCATGCCTCTGTGGACAAATGTTTCATTGCCAGAGTTGAGTCTATTAAGGACATGGTTTAGCACCTGTGACTTGGAGACACTGCAACTACCAATTTTCACGCATGAAACAATTGGCATGCATGTACTTGCCAGATACCCTTCTTGGAGTCTCTGGTTCATATTTGGAGTGTGAGAACACCATCTGCTCCAAACAGCTCTTAGAGGCCAAAGAAGAAAGTGGCTGGGTTCCTCTGGATCAACATTTGGGAGAACCAGTGGCACAGCAAACTGGCACTGCATCATGCGCACAGTCATCTCCTGCTGAAGGAACGTGTCAGCAGACATAAAGACAGATGTGACTAGATCAAGGGGGTTTATGATATTTTGGCTGTTGCTTTCAAAACCATTGAGGTCCTCTGTGGGTGATGTGTTGTCTTCTTTAAGACCATTATAGTGAGGCTGGACGCAAGGACTCCGGGCATCTTGGCTAAGCAGCCATAGTCGTTGGAGGAAAGCGTTTGGTAGATCTTTGAGCTCCTGAGGAGCATGGTTCTCCAGAGCCCATGTACTGATACCCAGCACAGATGCTGGATCCAGTGGTGTAGTGCAGTGGGCCTCCAGGCCAAGCTTGTATAGAATCTCTGAATGGACATTGTCCTTTGGAGGTTCTGGTTTGAGAAAATACACCCATTATTTAATGCTCTGCATAAGCAACATTTCTAATCCTAATCTTATGTTTTAAATCAGTTATCCATTTCAGTGTAATAATTATTTCTACATGATCACAGAAATAGTAATAAAATACCTTGTAGTGAGAATAAACTATAAGGCATTTTTTGTTTTGATTATATAAATACATCATAAAAATCATGACATTGATTATTTATGCTGTTAAAACTAAGATCTCTGTATTTTAAAGATGCATCCCCAGTGGTAGTTTTCTTTTATGTTTGAAACTCGAAAAGAATAACTGTACGAAAAGAATAACTAACTGTTGTTATTATTATATATAAACATCATACATTAAAGATGGTACATTAAAGAAAAAAAAAGTCATGAAGCTTTGATTACCAAATACAAATGGTACTTTATCCTTAATGCAAATGGATCATAGTTTGGTATTATTACCAGCAGAACTTACACTTGCTGCGACAAGAACAATTATCGTTCATGGACAAACACAGTAAAAACTGCCAATAATGCTATGTTTTTATCCAACAAAATCCCTCCTGCCCTGCAAATTTCAGCTCATTTTGTTTCCTAAGCCAGAACAGTCACCTGGGGCCTCTGAAGTGGTCAGCCTTAATAAATTTCTGCCGTTCTTAATGGGGTGAACAGACACCCTGTGATAAAACTTGGCACAGCTCTATTTGTTTTTCTCATCACACTTGTTGTGAGCTCAGTGACTATCAGCAGCCACACCATTAACTTCTGTAACACATACTTAAGGAAAATGAGGATACACTGCGGTCAAAATGCAAAAAGGATCAACTATTTACACCTTACATACCTTTGCAATTCATTAAATACAATCACGCTGATATATTACAAAGTAAGTCTTTGTGGAGGTTTGGGCATTCAGATGTCTAAAATCTGTTTACGGACAAAGGTTTCTTAATGATTTTGGAGATTGACAAATTCTCTATACGTACCCATATGAAGAAAAAAATGAAACCACTCTATATTTGGGTATCAATATGTGTCATTATAAGGTAACTTTACAGCCACAGAGGAGCAACAACAGACAGATTAAATAAACACTTCTACACCCTTTCACTGTGTGTGTCTATCTATCTATCTATCTATCTATCTATCTATCTATCTATCTATCTATCTATCTATCTATCTATCTAT
>JBAMYA010041978.1:0-14989 GCA_037176975.1 Arrhamphus sclerolepis | reverse complement strand
AATTTACTTCAACTTCTAAGTGCAAAAACTTTCCTACGTTTTCTTAAGTAAATAATACTCAACATTTTTTTCAGTGTAGAACAAAAACTGAAAAAGGTATGGGATCAGAGGGTTAGGACTAAAGTGGTTAAAAGGCTTCACTGAAAACAGAAAAGTTTATGCAAAAAGATGATACAAAGTCTTCTATTTTGAAAATTGCATGTGGTGTACCACAAGGATCAATTCCAGGCCCGAAATTGTTCACACTGTACATGAATGACATATGTAATGCTTCAAAAATATTGAAATTTGTCATTTTTTCAGATGACACAAACCTATTCTGTATAAGAGTGAACTCTCAGCAGCTGTCAGAGAATGTCATAGCAGAGTTGGGAAAGCCTAAGTTGTGGTTAGATGCAAATACATTATCAATAAACATAACATCACAAATATAATTTAAAAATATGGATATGGAAAAAGTAATAAACATCTGACTACTCTTGTAGAATTAATTATTGATGGTGTTAAACTGGAAAGTTTCTTAGGAGTGGTAATTGACGTCCATTTTAGCTGGAACACCACATCAAGTAAATCATGAACAAGTTAGCATATGCTGCTGGGATTCTATGTAACATAAGGCACATTCTAAACCATGAATTATTGTAAACACTATATTGCACAATATTTTTTACTGTATCTCACTTATTGTCTTGAAGTATGGAGAAATACCTACTGAAGCAACCTACAGACAATATGCAAAAGAGAACAATCAGAATTGTAAATAATGTAGGATGTCATGAACACACCAATGCACTGTTTTTGAAATCACAAACAATAGCATTCAGGGATTTGGTAGATTTCACAACAACACAATTTTTTTATAAGGGATGATATAAATTACTTCCTGGTTATATCAAAAAACTGTTAAATGATGAAGAAGGGGAATACGTTTCAAGAGGGAGATTGAATTTTAAAAACAGCCAATTGTTCATACGACTCTGAAAAGCATGTGCATATATGTTTGTAGGGTGAAGCTGTGGAATAATTTATCTGACAAAAAAAGTACAAATCTTCAACAATTCAAAAAGCTATTTAGAAACAACATTCTGAAGAAGCATAGACTTGATGGGATGTACGGAACAAATGCATAAATTTGTAGGTTCTGTTTTTACGTATGTTATTGTCACTGTTTGGTATTAGTGTATGTAGATATACTGCCTATGTATGGGTATGTGTATATGTGCATTTCAACAGTTTGGAGACACCTTCTGATTCAATGGTTCCTCTTTATTTTTTATTATTTTCTGCATTGCAGATAAATACTGAAGATATCAAAACTATGAAGCAAAATATATAGAAGTATGTAGAAAACAAAACCAACTACTCTAAATATGTTTATATTTTGGATTCCTCAAAGTACCCATCCTTTGCAAAGGGAAGGCAAAAGGGCAGCACAAGTTCTCAGCACCTATGAGAACTCCTTCAAGACTGTTAGAAAACCATTTCAGGTGACTACCTCATGACGCTTATCCAGAGAAAGCCAAGAGTGTGCGACACAGTAATCAAAGCAAACGGTGGCTATTTTGAAAAATATAAAATATAAAACATGTTTTGAGTTATTTTACATTTTTTGTTTACTATATTATTCCATATGTGTTCACACTTTTGAGGCCTTCAGTGAGAATCTACAAAGTAAATTGTCATGAAAATAAAGAAATAAAGAAGATCATCCCATGCAGCTTTGGTTCCTTGCACTAACTATTCAATTTTGTATTATTTGAGTAAGTGTAAGGGGAGTGACCTTCAAGTATATTGTGATCCAGTCCTGTTCAAAGTTTCTTCCCAAGAGGGAGTTTTTCTTGCTACTGTTCAGCTTGCCATGTGCTCGGGGGTCATGCTGTGGGTTTCTGTGAAGTGTCTAGATACAACTTGCTATATAATTAAAATTAAGCTTAATTGAATTTTCTGATCTTGAGTTAAATCTGGTGGGATATTCACTCCTGACAACTGCCTTCAATGTTCTCCACTTGGGAATAATCTTTCTCAATGTAGAACACTAAACTTCACATTGTTTGGAAATTATTTCATAAGCCTTTCTAGTCTGATGTGCGGCAACAGTTGCTTTTCTAAGAGCGGTGCTGATGTTTTGAATGCTTTGCATTGTGTTAACACACACCTGAATGCTCCAGACCAGCAAAACGTCTACTTTTATAGAGGTCTGATATTATTCGTTTGAGGTTGTATTTACTTAATGTCTAGAAGAGTGGAACTAACGTTTGCGTCCAGGTTAATAATGTTTTATGCATTTCTATTTAAAAGTGCAACTTTTTAAAGAGGGAAATACCTCTATGAAATCCAAATGGCTGCTCAGACACAGGTGTCAGCTTGTTTTGAAGCTGTTCGTCCAGAAAGACAAAAATACATCTTTTAAACGAGTCAGAGTCACTGACACTTCAAAGGAGCTTCTGAGGTGTTCGCCGCCCTCCAGCAGCGAGGTCACTCTGACAAGTCACAGCACTGCCAGCAAGGAAGAGGGGTATGAGGAGGAGGTCTGTGGGAGCGTCTGGAGATGGAGGAGGGGGGCTGTTGTCAAGGGAAAAAGAATCAAACAGAGCCCAATTAAACCGATTCCTACATGCCAGTGATCACGAGGAAGAGGCTCACCTGGACTCTCCTCTTGTCGAAGACGCGCCAGTGCCTCAGCGACTTGCGGGACACTAATTGCCCCGACCAGAAAGTTCTTGGGAATCTGCCTCTTCAATGTGCTAACGAGCTGCTGAGGGGCAAGCTGCCACTTCAGAGAGTGATCACAAAGCAGTTCAAAACTCATTTCACAATTAAGAGTTTAATAGTGGATGATACAAAAGTGGCCAGAGATTACCATGGTTTCTATAAGTCTACATTTGGTGTAAACATTTATATCTGATGTAAAAGCCACTAAAAGATGCAGAACAGGACAAATCCCCTGTTCCTGTAACAGTAGGATCAAACATCTCCATGGTAGTACTTATCATGATGGTAGGACCCATCATCACCAATGAAGGGCCAAAAATTACCATGGTAGGACCAAACATCACCATGGTAGGCCCCAATTTCACCATGGTAGGCCTCAGTTTCACCATGGTAGGACCCAACATCATCATGGTAGGACCCATCATCATCATGGTAGGACCAAACATCATCATGGTAGGACCCATCATCATCATGGTATGACCTAACATCATCATGGTAGGACCCATCATCATCATGGTAGGACCCAACATCATCATGGTAGGACCTAACATCATCATGGTATGACCCATCATCATGGTAGGACCTAACATCATCATGGTAGGACCAAACATCATCATGGTAGGACCTAACATCATCATGGTAGGACCAAACATCATCATGGTAGGACCCATCATCATCATGGTAGGACCCAACATCATCATGGTATGACCTAACAACATCATGGTAGGACTCAACGTGATTGTGGTAGGACTCTAAAACATGGAAGTATATCCACTTAAGGATGTTTTCAGGAAAAAAAGAAACCCACTTTACCTGACTGTAAGTTTATTTCTGCTGTAAAAATTGTCATTCTAACCTGGAGGTCAATGGAGATGGACTTAATGTTGGAGTCCATAGTGGTCAGTAGAGGAGCTACAATTTTTCTTACCTCTGTGATGAATTTGGAATAACTATCGATGGCGTATTATAATAGACAAAGGACTTTGCACACACAAATCATATAAATAAAAAGGACAGATTCTACTTAGTGATAAATAAAGCTACTTATGTGTAGATGTAACCCGTGAATGATGAGATTTTGACTGAACTGACACAGAAACATCTTCATTCCATCAAACAGAAACTAAAATCCAGGAGTCGTCATCTTTTGAAGTCATCAAGTCCCTTAATTATTAATTTACTCAGAGGGACCTCAACATAATGTGAGGGTCTCACTCTGGTGTCAGTCTAGATTATGGAGCCCACCTACGGCGAGTGGCCACCGACCAGTACAAAACAATTAACACTACTGCCGTGCCATCAAAGACTGAAAACAGAGGACCACGCATGGCTGGAGAAATAAGTGTCGTCACATCAAAAGACAGCGGGGCAGGAGTGTGATTCAGCATAAAGACTGCAATTAGCACCAGAGTTTCATAATAGATCCAGAATAGACTCAGAATATATTCAGAATGGATCTGGATCCAGAATGATCCAGAATGATTCAGAACAGATCCAGAATACATTCAGAATACATTCAGAACAGAACATGTCACAAAAACAGGAAGCCCAGAAGTCCATTTTAGTGCTGCTGCTAATTTCACCATTTCAGTCAAACCACAGAAACCAGGAGTCACGTGACTTTGCTGGTTACAAACAAAGAAAGTTCAACTTATGTTTTTTCATTTCCATTGTTTGGTCTTATTTTTCGCAGGGGAAATATTTAGAGCGAATTTACAAAATGACTCAAAAACAGTTGGATTTGGATGGAATCAATAATGAATTCAATTTTCAATTAAACTTTCATTTGAATAGCACCTTTCAAATACAAGTGCAACTCAAAGTGCTTTTCAGAATAAAACAAAATATAAAAGAGTAACAGATGACAAATAAAAGTAAAGACACGTTAAAAACAATGATGGAATACATGCATGCATAAAAAATATAGTATAAACCAACATGTAAAGCTAGTAAAAAACAAGTATATTCTTTAAAAAAATGAATTCAATAATGGGCTCTTTTAGACTGAAAAGTCAGCATTTCCTATCCAGACCAGTAGCTGGTTTAATAAGTAAGGAGCGTAAAAACTAAAAGTTCTGCCTCCACTCTGGACTTGAACACTGAGGCTGAAGTGGTCTGGGATGAGACTTTGAATTATGAACCAGAGAGATAAACTGAATGAAATATAAGTCAGTCTGGTACCTGAGAGGTGGTCCCACCTGGACACACCTGTTGAAACAGCTGTAAAATTGCTCAGCTTCACTTTATTGGCTTCTATTTTTTCACATTTACTCATCAGAAATTATTTTACTAATTTCTACAAGAATTTGAGTATTATTTACAAATTTAAAGGTGGTTTTCACTCTGAGTGAAAGTCATTCTAAATGTTTTTATTAACAAAAAAAAAAAGAAATTGTCAATGTTCCAGTACTTAGTAACATGTCTTGATCATGATACTTTTGTAGTCATCTTATATGTCTTATCTTTCTTTTGAGACAGGGATTCTATATAGTTGTGATGATAATCTCAATTTATTTTGGTTAAATCCAAGAAACAGCAAATTTAGCATCGCTTATTAAAACTAGTTAAAGTAAATAATTTCTAACTTCTTTAGTTTGTTGTTTGCTCACAACAGTTTCTGGTTTTGATTCTTTTTCATTAAACTGTACATTTCTGAGGTTTATTTGAACGTGTAGAAAGACATTTCAGACATTTCAAAGACTTTGTCAGGTGTTAAACTACCCAGTGATGCCCCCTGTTGGTCAATCTCACCGGTGTAATGAATGACTGGCTTGCACAAAACTGGTCCAAAAAAACAGCATCTAAGATGGGAAGATGGTCTGAACGGAAACAGGGAGATACAGCTGTTGTCTCTGCAGGATTTTTAAAGTCCACAGGGAGTATGGATGCAGACTCGTCTCCTCTGGAGAATAAAACCATGAAATACGGCGTTTGACGGACAACTGTGGCAATCCAACATCCAATCGTGTGGAAATGTTGACGAGATCCTCATCAGTATTTGTTATCAAATGAAGCATTTCATATAAATATAAACCTGAGTCCTCTATGTGTCTTTAATCTTACTAAATTAATCTCATTAAGACCAACTCTTTTCTCTCTGGAGTCTGAAAATATGATTCAGTATTCAAATCTGGGCCTAAAAACACATGACATCATGCCAGACGCTGTTCTAGCATCACGTGAGGGATGACCTCATCATCGTAGTGTTTATGGATCACTGGGCCGTTGGTTATCGAATTACCAGAAATTCATTCTTTTTATTGAAGGAGTGGCTTCCAAATCCAATAAGAGAGTCAGCGGTCCTCTGGCCGGGAAACCTTCAGCGTTCAGGGGGCAGCAGCAAAGTCATTGTACATCTGTGATGTCAGCAGGAAACACCAGACGTTTAAAAAAAGAAGCTCATTCAGTGGATGTCAGGCTCACAAAACAGGAAAAGAATTTAAAGGACAAGTTCACCGTGGACATCAGGAGACTTAATGTTGAGTTCACACTGTAAACTTTTTACAGACTAATTCAAGTCACACAACACAACATGAAATTGGTAGATAATTAATTTACAGCATGTTACACTGCAACTGAATTGTGTCTGTAATATGAAATAAGACAGGAAACTACTACCATTGAATTACAAGAGGTACTTAGTATTGCCCATACGTTGTTTTCCTTTTTTGTTCCTTTTTTTCTATAAAAATAATCACTACAACCAGATGATTTCTACAAAAGAAAAACTTGAGATTAAAGAGAGGGTAAGTAATATTTTATGGTTACACACAGATGCTGCAGTGACATGCAGCTGATAGACTAAAGAAGAGCTTTTATAAGAGCTGACCTAAAAACTCTTCTATCACTACTAAACACTAAAGAAAACCTGACAAAAATCAGCCTATAGATGAACAGACGGGATCTGAGAAGTCTTTGGGCTGAAACAGAAATCCTCTGGTCGTCTGGCTTCATCAAATGTAAACTGATTCAGCAGGAAAAGGCCATTCCTCGTCTTATTGGGCCGATAACTGGAAAGGGAAGCAGTCCTTTAATTAAAACGTGATAATAGCCAGTTTGCTTCATGAAAGATCTTGGGTTGAAAGGTGCGGTGTGCGTTCCTCTGGATGTCTGAGGCCCCCGAAGGGCCCGGTCTCCTCCGGGCTCCCGGGCCACACACCTGCGCATGCATCGAGGGTTGGATAAGCCCAGATTAAGATAAAGTTACCGGCTCTCTCCCTGCGATGTCATTCAAAACCTCAACGGCAACCACACTGCGGACAAAGCACCTTTTTTTTAGGCCATCCTAATAAACACCATTAGCTCCAAGACATCAAACATAAAGGATTATGGGATTTTCCTGGCCTGAGAAAAGATGGAGGGTCCGAGGGGAGGGGGTGGAGTGGGATAGGGGAGGGTCTGGGGGGCGTCCTTTCTCTGCAGAGATTACGCAGCAATTTGTTTTCCTTTTTCCGCCATTTTGTATGTCCCTCCTCCTTTCGAAAGATTTCACGCTACAGAAAAAAGTGTTACAGTAATCCCCTGCAGATGAAACTAAGAGCGGAGCAGAAAAGGAAGATTACGTCGGACTATGGAAACTGTTTCTACACTCGTGTTCACTGTGTTTGAGTGATCTGGAGAGACTTAGCATGAAAAACATCAGCACACGCCTTCTTCTACTTCAGAAAAACAACACGACACAACCACTGACCTTCATCAAACACCAGCAGCAAACCTGATGTTTATTGTTCTAAAAGGGGAGCAGATACCTTAATAAGGAAATTGTGTCATACATGATATTTATGCATGGCTCATTGCTTGTAATCATGTCCTTACAAAATGTGCACTGCTAAACAAACTAGCAATTATAAACAAATGACATTACTTTGTAAAGTTTGTAATTGGATGTCTGTACTCGTATATTGCTGCTCTTGGATCATAAACATAAATTAATTTGTGTATTAGGTTAACTGATGAGCCAACCCTTAGGACCGCCCCGAGGTGCAGTGAGGTGGTAAATCTGCTTTCCAGTGAAATTATTTGCTTCATATTGTCTGCTTTAACCTAGAATGAAGTATACCAATGTATACCAATCTTCAGATCAATCAAAAATAAAAATCTAATATTGCGGATAAGATCAGTTTACAAAAGAAAATGAAGCCAGAATGGAAAGAAAATCCCTAGTACCTCCTGAATGTTGATTTCCTTTTATTCAGGATTTGAGAAGGTAAGTTGGCAGCCAGGTGTCATTATTTTGACAGTTTATTGGTCTTGAGGTTTCGGATGTGTTAACATAATACCAAGGAGGAAAGACATCAGCAGTGGTCTTAGATAAGTTTTTTGTTTTGTTTTGTTTGTTTGCTTTGCTGTATGTTAATCTGGAATAAGTTCGAAAAATATTTCCAAATTGTTCTATAGTCAGAAAGATTATTCATAAGACAATTGTCGTTGCAACAAACCTACAATATGCATCGATTTAATGATGAATGATCCAATAGCATTGATACAAAATGAAAATATTAATCGAGATAAGATCCTCATCAATAATTTTTTTCTTTTCTTTTCTTTTTTGCCTGTTCTATTTTAACATGTGTTCAAAACCATCTCTTAAAGCAAATTATAAGTAAAAAAAACAAACAAAACAACTTCAGATACTTTGCATTAGCGATGGGAATCGAGAACCAGTTCTTGTGAGAAACTGTTCCCAGTGTTTCAATTCCTTGGAATTGTTTGCCAAATTTGTAAACAATTCCCTTATTGATTCCAGTGGGCAAGAATGACGTCACCATGCACGTTACATAGCTTATGCAAGATGCCCAACGTGCGTGGCAAGTCCAGTACAGCCAGCAGTCAATAGTGTAAAGTGCAAGCTGTGAGGGCTACAAACTTGTCCTATGGGACAATAAAAGTCTAAATAGCTTTGGAGTACGTAAACCCGTCTCTGTTTAATCACAAACTCCAGCAGGATGTATACAACCCCAGAAAACATGGCTACAACAACAGAGCCACACCTTTCAAAATAAGAGCTCACACTATAACCAGAACTCCCCCGCTTACAATAGTAAACATGACGTCCAAGTGGTGCAAATGCTCGAAAGTCTGGTTGCACTTCACTAAAAAGACGACAACAGGGCAACTTGCAATACTTGCAAAGTGGATATTTCACCAAAGGGAGGAAATACTACAAAGATGCAGAAACATGTGCGCACACAGCATGCAGTAACTATTAATGAATGTCGCGTTTTTGATAAGCTCTGGACTAACGTTAGTTAGTTCATTTCTATCAGAAAAATGTTGGACATTCTTGCCACAGAATAATTTATGTTGTATTTTGTTAATTTCTACAGAAGAATATTTTTTTATTATTATTAAAAGTTTATTTTAGTGATGCTCATTGACCTGTTGTATTTTTTTCCAAATGAAAATCGATAAGGGAATCGATAAAGAACCAAATGGTTAAGCAGAATCAAAAATGGAAATGAAGTCATAAAAATCTTATCAATTCTCATCCATACTTGGCATAGGACATTTTTATATACATATGCATAAACACACATCTATACATATTTACACATAATTTCCTTGATAGTTGTTGTTAATTTTACACTTTAATTCTTTTTTTAAAAATCTTGTCAAAGAAGTACCCTGTTTAAAACAATCACTTAGTTCATTCCATAATTTAACACCCAGAACTGAAACACATCTTGATTTCACATTAGTTCTTAATATCTTCAGAATAAAATACATCTCTCAAATTATAGTCAGTATTATGGGAAATTAAAGTCAGTATTTAGTAGATCTTTATCTTTAGCTGTAATCACAGCACGCAGTCTGTGTGAATAGGTCTCAATCAGACTTGCACATCTGGACACTGCAATTTTACTCCATTCTTCCTCGCAAAACTGTTCAAGCTCTGTCAGGTTGCATGGGGATCTTAAAGGTGTGAACAGCCCTTTTCAAGTCCAGCCACAAATTCTCAATTGGATTGAGTTTTGGGCTTTGACTTGGCCACTCCAGAGGATCCACCTTGTTGTTCTCAAACCATTTCTGTGTCACTTTAGCTGTATGTGTTTAGTCATTGTCTTGCTGGAAAATAGATCTTCTCCCAGACATGGTTCTCCAGCAGATGAAATCAGATTGTCCTCCAGGATTTCCCTATATTTTGCTGCATTCATTTTACCTTATACTTTTACAAACCCTCCAGGGCCTGCTGCTGAGAAGAATCCCCTAGCATGATGCTACCACCATGCTGCTTAAGAGTGGGGATGGTGTGTTTGTGGTGATGTGCAGTGTTTGGTGTCTGCCAAACACAGCGCCTTGTCTGATGGCCCAAAAGCTCCATTTTGGTCTCATCAGACAAAAGGAACATAGATTTTCCAACATGCCTTTTGGCAAACTGTAGTCGAGACTTGATATGAGTTTTCTTCAACAACGACTTTCCCATTGCCACTCTCCCTTAAAGCTTTGACTGGTGAAGAACCCGGGAAACAGCTGTGTGCAGTCTTTCCTATCTCAGCTGCTGAAGTTTGTAACTACTTCAGAGTAGTCATAGGTGTCCTGGTGGCCTCTCTGACTAGTCTGCTTCTTGCACGGCCACTCAGATTGTGAGTACAGCCTGATCTTGGCAGCTTTACACATTTTCCACATTCCTTCCATTTCTTCATGATGGATTTAACTGAGCTCCAGGGTTTGTTCAGTGCCGTAGAATTTTTTTCTTTGTATCCATCCCCTGACTTATCATTTTTCAATATCTTTTTTATCTGATTTGCTTGGAATGTTCTTTTGTCTTCATCATGCAATGGTAGCCAGGATCACTGATTAACCAGTGAATGGACACAGTTGTCTTTATACTACAATCACTTGTAATAAAGTCACTGTCTTCAGGTGATCTCCATTCCACTAATTGTGAGACTACTACCAGTAACTGACTGGACCTCTGTTAAATTAGGTATGTTACTTTAAAGGGGGAGGGGGTATTTATGCAATCACTTACTTTATGTTGCATACCTTATTTAATTGTCATTAATTTGTAGAAATCAGTTTTCAATTTGATATTAAAGAGTGTTTTTTTTATTTTATTTTTTTTTACTTTTTTCCATCACAAAAGTCAAAATATGTGGATCATGATTGATTTACAAAAGCAAAAAAAGGTAAAACATCCAAAGAGATGAATACTTTTTATAGGCACTGTAGATCAGGGTACTGATCTGATATGAACAGATGTGATTGTGCTCAATCACCAAAATATATTGTCTCTTACTGCGGTGGATGATCACGGACAGATGGAAACTGGGCTGAAATTCAGAAGAGGTTGAACAAAGCCAAATAGATTATCTGAGCGTTCACTGTCACAAATTTAAAAACATTAAACCTTCAATAAACAAGGTTCTTCTGGAACCAGGACGCTCTGTCTATGGCTCTCAGCAGGGGTGTGGCAGCTCTAGGTCATCATATAACTCAAACAGAGGCAACTTCGGTCCAGCAGGATCACGTACATGTCCTATAGGAACAGCCGTGGCCCCTCCTCCTGCCCACCTGAACGTAGCTGGGAGTTGGTGTGTCCCTGACGGGAGTCAAAGGTTGGGCTGCTGCTAATCCATGTAACTCTAGCAGGATAATCCTTAGGGCTTCGGCCTGAACGCTCCACTCCTCTCTTTCCCTCCTTTTGTTTTTCTTGTAAGTGATCTTGGACATTTTTCAGCGCTGGCCTCCAGTCTGCCGAGAGCAGGCAGCTTTGTCTTTAGCCAATTTGTGGGTTATTTTGTTCTTCCTAAGGCAGCTATGGTTTATACATTAAGAGAGCCATAGATATTACTGAGCAGAACATAAAGCAAGAAAAACAACAAGATTTTACATTTTCATCCATAAAAGTTAGTACCACCTCCCATGCCATCTCTTATACCTTCCTATAGTACCTCCTATATCACCTCTTATGCCTGTTATACCGCTTCTTATACCACCTATTATACCATCTCTTATAGCACCTCTTATACTACATCTTATACCAACTCTTATACCACCCCTCTTATCCATCTCTTCTACCACACCTTATTCCACCTCTTAAACCATCTCTTATGCTACTTCTTACACCCACCCCGTATACCATCCCACATACCACTTCTTATACTACCTCTCATACCACCATATACCACCTCCTATGCCATCTCTTATAACACACCTAATTCCACCTCTTATCCCATTTCTTACACCCACCCTTTATACCATGACTTACACCCACCCCTTATACCACCTTCTATATCACCTTTTATACCACCTCTTACACCAGAACAACAACATGCGGGCAATCCCAAGTACAGCTTAGAGGGCAGTTATCATTCAGGTGCAAATCATCAGGGAACTCGTGTTCAACGTGTACACACAAAAACGTGGCATACTCTCTTTTCCACAGCAATGTTCAGATGTGTCAAGAGTGAAATGACTGTGGAAATGTATGGTGCCTCACACCAACTTTGTGGCTGGCATAAGCACATTTGTACAGCTGTTGATACTTTGGTGACACTTAGAGGTGATGTTGGGAAACTGTTATAATAAATAAATGTGAAAACAATTAGTCCCTCAGACATGAAAAAATATGCCCATAATTAGCTTGATCTTCTTCTGCCTGAGAATCTGTTTAAGTTTTCTTATTGATCCCGGGGGAAGAATAAGAATAACTATAAACATTACAGGGATTATTGTCATCATTGTTAACGGGCCACATGTGCATTTTCCTTAATATCTCATCAGAGTTGTATCACTGTCTCGCTCTCCCAGTGGGTGCAGCCGCCTGCGGCCCATCGCTCTGGGTCAGGGGTCATGTGTTGTTGCCGCTGGTCTGTGGGTTTTTCGTCCCTGCTTGGGCTATGTCTCTGGTGGCTGGGGGCCGGGGTGGGTCTGGGGGGCTAGAACTGCGGTGGGGTGGCCTCCTCCCTGGTCTCCTTGTCTGTTGTGGTGTCAGCTGCAGTGGGGGGCCGCCTGGATCTGCTGGCCTGGTGGGCGATCTACTTGTGTTGCCGGATGGTTGCCTCCTGCGTGCTGCCAGCGCTTGGAGGCAGTGTGGGGGCAGCTTTGGGGTGTCTCCCGTGCCCAAGGTGTGTTCAGTTGGTGGTGGCCTGGGTATCTCTCTGCCTAATGGCTCCTCTTGGTGTCATGCTGGATATCTGGTCTTTGGCTGGGGTGTGTTTGGGTCCTGCATGGCCTTTGGGGCCCTGGTGGTGTTTGGCCTGCCAATGTGGGGGTGCACCCTCGGGTTGGGTCCTGATGGTTGCCTCTGTCCCCCATGGGTAGGGGGGGCCTTTTGTCCCCTTGCCTGTATCCATCCTCCATCCTACCCCCCTCCAAACTACACACAATGCACAAATAAAAAAAAAAAGAAAGGGAAGAGGAAGCTGGGGTGTAGCTAGACCACCCACCCTCCATGCCCCAACCTTTTTTAATGCACTTAGCTTACACATACATCTAAAAACAAATGGGAAGGAAGGGGAAAAAACAGGGGTTGGTGTCTGCCTTGGCTCTCTTAGTGGGGGTTGTGTTCCTCCAGTTCCTCCCTCCTTCCCTTTCTCCGTCTCCACCGTCCCCTCCTAGATGCCATATAATTAATTCAGTGGAGGGCGTAGCTAAGGTGACCATATTCTGAAAACCCCAAAACACAAAGTAGCTTTATAAACCATACATTTATATAAAACAGTAGCCTAACTGCCTGACTGAAGTGGGGAAAAAAAATAAAAGAGATACCAGGTGGTGGGTTCAAACTCACAATCTACTGCATGCGTGGTCACCAGTTTAACCATTGTACCACACAGCTGTTAGAAGTGGAAGCACTTTGTAGATAGAGACTGTATCTCACACGACTCCTATTTAGCTAAATGTATGACTGTCAGAATAATTCATTCTTTTCTTTATTGGGCTAATCTACATCAGAATTTATGAGCCCCCCTCTTCCATGGACACCCTGGATAGGGCGTAAAAAGTGGACATGTCCAGGCAAAAGACGACGTTTCATCATCCTAGACATACTGAGATGTAAAGTTAATTAATTCCTAAATGGGCTTCCCTGACTGTATGATTGTTAGACTATATAACTGACTGCTTCATTATTTTTATTATGTACATGGTCAAGACTTTAACACACTTCAGACTTTGATTTCATTGCCAGTGCAAAAGTGTGCCGGAGCGTCTTTCTCCGTTTTGCGCTGCGTCTTGCAGAGCGCAAAATGGTTTGCAAGCCAGAACTCGTCCTAAACCCGTGCAATATGATTGAAATTAAGCATGTTTGGGCAAAGATCTTAAGCTCTAACCCCTCACAATTTGTGCCCCAATGTCACACGGATCATCCAGGTACAACGGCATTGTCTTGGAAGACGTTGTTGGTGGAGGGGCGGTACTTATAAGGGGAGTGGTTAAGCGGAAACCTTGTGTTAACCAAGAACATAAGGCTCGGACCAGGTTTGAGATGTGAAGTTAATTGCCATGGCAGCATACCTTGATCTAAACCTATCCACCTTTCATAATATGGGTTAGTCGGGAAGTTATTCCTCACATGATCAAGTTAATCTCAAAGTTACCCCGATAAGTCGGTTAAACCCACTTCATAGTACAGGCCACTAGCCTTAAATGTCACACTACTGGTGATCCTTAGTCCTCTCTGATCAAACCAGGATTTCAGATATTAATAAAGATGTTAGTATAAAGGAGAGGACTGGTGAAGAACATGCTCACCCCTCACATTAGCACAAAAAAAATATGCTACAAGATGAAATTGCATATATACATTGAATGGTTTTGCCAGATGATGGCATTAACCATGAACATACACACAGACAAAAACAAAACAAAACAAAAAAGAAACACTGATGAACAATTAACGCAATTGCTGGATTGTGTAAATGAAATTAACCAACATTAAGGCACGGTGGTCTGGTTCAACGCAGGATTCATACATTCTGAGTAACAGCATTGTTGGAGACAGACTACAAGCAGACACTGCATGCAGTGGGTGGATTCTTGGTGTATAACTTTATTATGTAATTGTCCTAATATCCCAAATCTTCAAATTCATTATGAAATCTATAAAGAGAAACTTCACTGTTATAATTTACATCTGAGGAATGCAACGATGTCCTACTTTTCTGACGTGATCACCAAAAACAGTCATAATGCTCGAGCCTTATTTGCTACAGTCGCTAGGCTAACAAACCCTCCTGTGTCAATTGCAGCTGAATTTCATTCCACCAAGGCGTGTCGGGACTTTGCCAAATTTTTCACAGACAAGATTCAAACTATTAGACAAGCAGTTGGT
>JBAMYA010041977.1:0-14991 GCA_037176975.1 Arrhamphus sclerolepis | reverse complement strand
TATATGTATATGTGTGTGTAAGTATAGTTTCATTAGCATTTATCGGATGATTATGGACTGGGCCACTCAGGACAGGCTCCTGGGCCACATATGGCCACTATTTGAATAGGTCTGTTCTATACCGATCAAACTCGGTGGAGACTCAGATGTATTTTTCTTGTCTTCTTTTCAGGCAAGTAGGTTTTAACATACCTTGACATGTTTTCGATGGATGAGGCTTGTTTAGCGTGTGTTTTATGATGTCATACAATCCACCAGATGAAGTTTCTGAAGAAGAGGAAGACTCAGTCAAAACATGTAGCTAATGGTATGTTAAAAACCTAATTGCCTGAAAACAAGAAAGGAAAATTCCTATGAAAAAAACAAACAAACAGCGGGCATAATGAACTTAATGGAACTACTTCAAAGAGACTCACAATCAAAGACTCCACACCCACTGGAGTCACGGTCCCTCCGGTTTGTGCAGAGCGTGCTCGCGCCCGCTACGCGTTCACGAGACACCAGGAAATATGGCGGCGCTCATGACGCTCAGTCAGGTAATAACTTCCATCAGCTCAGGAAAAGTCTCAAATTATTTATCATAATTGTTATCAAGTGACAGTGACATTTGTTGTGTGCTCTGGCCACGTTACGGCGGATTAAGCCGTGGTGAATATCGGCCAGTAGAGGTGTACTAACGAGCTTTCTTGGTCAACTGAGATAACATTGTTAGCTAGGTTTAGTAGTTGTGGTAAAGTTGAAACCTTTTAATGTCAGAAGATAGGAAAGTGATGGTGTTGAATAGATATTATCAGCACAAAGTACAATTTAATGCGCTAAACGCTGCCCTTAAAAACCAATTCGAAAAAAAAAATACAACTCTACGAACTGTTTGATAAATAGTCAGCTAACTTTGTAATTAGCCACTTTTACATTCCTAACGACCCATTTTCTCTGTATGTGTAAACGGATTTACACATTTGTCTGGTGTTTTATTTCTTTCTCGTCTCTTGGCCAGCTATCAAATGGAAATGCAGCGTATGAAAGCTTCTACAGACAGGTACATTTGTAAATGCCAGTAATTTGCTCTCCAGCTGCCTCAGTTTTTACTCTGCGGATTATTTTCATTCATGTAAAATACACTTTGTTGTTGTTTTCAAAACACTGTTTGTAGCTGGATCCAGGAAACACAGGCAAGATATCAGCAGGCGATGCGGCCCAGTTTCTTAAGAAGTCTGGATTATCAGACAGTACACTGGGGAAAGTGAGTCCTAAATTCATCAATGTATACACACAAAATACCCTCAACATTTTCATTTAATAGAACCTAAACTCTCTTTCGATTTACTTTTTCAGATTTGGGATTTGGCTGATTCAGATAGAAAAGGCTATTTGGATAAGCGGGTAAGACATGATGTCCATAAATTAATGTGTGATTGATGCTGATGTATGCAGAAAACACAGGATATGCCCTGGTTGCTTCCTCTTTCATAGGGTTTCTTCACTGCTCTCAGACTGGTGGCAACAGCACAGGGAGGACATGATATCAGTCTTAATAACCTCAACCAAAACCTAGCTGCACCCAAATTTGTAAGTATTGAAATTATTCTACCAACAACTGAATGGAGAAGAAAAAAAGAATACTTGTGTGAAGAGCTAATGGGCGTTGACTAAACAACAGATGCTTTCACAAAAATATTGATCCCGACTGTTTTCCTTCCCTTTTATTCGCAGTTATTTCTCTGTTTGTTTTCTAATCCGTGTTTCACCTTCGCAGAGAGACACTAACAGCCCCTCAATAAGCACATTAACAACACTATCAGACTCTCAGTGGGCAATTAGGGTGAGTCCATACAATTTTATCATATTTTAGGATATAAGGGAGTTAAGCTTTTTATTAAACTTTCTTTTTTCTCTCTCCAGCCTGATGAAAAAGGGAAATTTGAGGGAATATTTGAGAGTTTGGCCCCTGTAAAAGGTCTCTTGTCTGGTGATAAAGTCAGACCAGTTTTGATAAACTCCAAGCTACCTCTGGATGTGTTAGGAAAGGTGATTGAATTATTTATTTGCAGCTGGTGTTATTTTATTTTATTATTTTTTTCTTTAAATGAAATCAACCTAATTTTGAGCTTTTACGTTTTGTTTCTGTAGATTTGGGATCTAAGTGATGTAGACAAAGATGGACACTTGGACAGAGAAGAATTCACAGTGGTAAGATATGGTATTTTTGCAACATTTACCGTCACATTACAGTAATTTTGGCACATCACCATGATACCTACTTTTCAAGTGAAAATAAATGTATTAAAAATATGTTTTTAATATTGTAATATCTGATGTACCATTTTGTAGGCCATGCATCTTGTGTATCGTGCCATGGAAAAGGAACCTGTGCCAAGCAGCTTACCCCCTTCCCTTATTCCACCTTCTAAAAGGAAAAAATCAGCAGTTACCCTTCCTGGTGCGGTGGCTGTGCTCCCTGCTCTGTCCAGTCTTACATCTGGCCTAGCTCCTCACAAAGAGACCTTGCAAAGCACTCCTTCCTTGAGGAGCACTACTCCTCTCAGCACCAGTGCTGTGAATCTTTCTCCAAAACACTCCTTTAAATCCACTTCAGTGGTATGTTGACTCACACGGTCTCTTTCTTCAGTTATTGATGTAATCATTATGAGTGCACCATTTTCATTTATCTGTGATTTATAGCGTTATAACGTCTATGAGCTATAAAATGTTCTTTAATGCATTTGATAGGTGTGGTTGATTCAATTTTCTTTGAGAACTTTATTAGCTTTTATACATAATCTACTCATAATAATAATTAAGAAATATTTAGTGAAATTGTTTCATAACCTAAAGACTTGATATAGGATGACCCCTCCTCCCATCCCTCCCTCCCTCCCTCCCTCCCTCCCTCCCTCCCTCCCTCCCATCCATCCCTCCCTCCCATCCATCCCAGTTTCTCCCTAAAAAAAAATACAATAATACATATTTGGCTGAATGGGAAAGGTATTTTGCTAATGGCTTTGGGTGGTTTCACATAGATTTCATATGGATTTAATTTTTTTAAATCAATATTGTATCTTATCAAACATTATAATATCTAAAACAAAAACTACAGTCCTGTTGGAAAAATATGAACATTTACTCTTCCTGTTCCTAATGAAATAAGTATCATAATACCTTAGTGTGGCGTTGTGGTGAAAGTAGCATATCTGTGTCTAACAGCAGGACTTGTTTTACCGCATTGTTTAGAACATTGTGTCAGGGCCATTGTGCTTCTCTCTCCCATGATATTGCTGCAAGGATTTTTCAACTGTGACTTTTTGAGGAACCGGTTTTAATGAAAGAGGCAGAAAGCAATCCAGTAACAATGTTACTAAAGTAGTTTAATATACTAAAACATAAAATAAGTTAAACAATTATTTACAAACTACTTTTTTTAGGTTTAATTAAAAATAGTACAAAAATAACATCAAATGAAACATGATTTTAAATGGAAAAACCTTTTGAAATATATACTTGTTTTAATAGTTTGCATGAGGAGCAGTGAAAGTGTAACTGACAGCTGTGTTAACATGACTTGATGTGAAAAGTACGAGTATGTTCCTCACCATAAAAGTTTTGGGATTTCATTATCTACTGTACATAATATAATAGAAGGACTTTTAAAGATCTGGACAAATCTCTGCTCAACACTGTAATATGTGGCCTGTGATTTTCGTTCCCTTTTTTTGTTGTTTGGTGTATTATGGTCTTCAGAAAAATGACAAAGAAAGCCCTGAACTATTGACTGTGACATATGTGTGTGTATGTATATACATACATACATATATATATTCATTCAGACAGACAGACAAGGCTTTATTTATATCCCAAAAAATCCAAATAATCTCATTTAGCAGCTTTAATTTTGATATGTGGGGATGATATTGTAGGTCAGTGATAAATCATTAGTCTGCATGAACTAATAAGCACACAAACAATTTTCTAGTCATGGAAAGATTCTTAATTATAAAGAGCAAGATGCATTAGTTGTTATATTAAATGTAAACATTTCAGTGTTTACATTCATGAAAACCTCACGTTGTGCATAGCAAAAAAAAAAAAAAATTCTGGTGTCCAGGTTTGTAATAAGGATGTGTTAGTTGTATGTCTACATGATTTCAAATCACAAGCTGTCTTTTGCTTTCTCCAGCCAGCGGTGAACTGGGTGGTATCGGCCACTGACAGAGAGAAATATGACGAGGTTTTCCGACAAATGGACACCGACAATGATGGCCTCGTTACAGGGAGTGAGGTCATAGAGATTTTCATGCAGTCCACCCTCACTCAGACTATGCTGGCACAGATATGGTGAGACCAAAGTTCAGATAAATGCAAATCTACTTTCATTTTCATTTTTATTTTGACATTTACATTTCATAACATCTGCATGAAAAATAAGTAATGATGCTTTATAATTTTCAGACATTCATATATATATATATATTTTATTAACAGTTTTGTAATGTAAATATTATGCCATGCATCTTCTCAGATTTGCAATATTTCTTAATTTGTACACTTGCATTTGCTGTGAAGAGATTTTTTACCTCTGCCAAGGAGGTTATGTTTTTGCTAGCATTGGTTTGTCTGTTTGTTTGCAACATAACTCAAAAAGTTATGGACAGATTTTCATTAAAAAAAATTCAGGATATGCCCAAATTGGGATAGCAAACAAATGATTAAATTTTGGAGGTGATCCCGATCACTGTCTGGATCCACAAAATTTTAAAGGATTCTTTATCATTGCGAGATTTTCAGGATATGTGTATATATCTCCGCAATAAATGCTCTGAATGCTTGGCAAGAAAAATACGGGACATGGTCATGATAGCATCAATAATGTGTAAAAGTATGATCCGGATCTTGGCAATATTCTGGATACTAAGATCTGGAACATGAAAAAAGTTGGTTAAAAGTTATCATCTTTCTAAACACTGAGGTAACAAGTGAAGAAGCACCAAATTGTAGCTGAAAGTCTACTGAAAAAAAAGTATGTCAACGGATTTGACGTATCCTCAATAGTTATGGAGCTAGATCCAGAAGAGAACCGCCATTACAGAAATGTCCATTTTTGTGAATAACTATTGAACTAATAATAATATTAATGCAATTCCAATTGCTAAGTGTATGTTTACGTGGTCAAGGAATCCAATATAATAAAACAAATGTAGGAGTAAAACTTCTGGGTGTAAGTCACAATAAGTAGGGGAACTGTGCTGCTTGGTGGAGGTCTGAGCTTTTCTAGTTATTAATTTTTTTTCAACTTGAAGATTTCAATTTACTACTTACTGATGTGATTGGATGTATTTCTGGCAACAGAAGTACTTCAATACTTTCAGTGAATCTTTCTTATAAATGTGTTTATATACTGCATATTCTAAAAGTAAGTGCTGCAATTTGTATTTGCATAATCATATAGAGTAAATGTAAAAGAGGTGGTCCATATGTTACACGCATGCATAGCAGGTACTTTACAGTCTTTGGCTTCATTTGACCGAAAGCACCTTTTTTTTTTTTTAGTTGAGCGCGATAAACATTTCATGGCAAGCATATTTTTAATCATTCTGGGGCCTGTTTCAGACACCGGGTATGTTGAACCTAAACTCAGAAAAACATCTCACAAAGTGAGGTAACTTAGCTTCAAGCCAAAGTGTTCACTTCAATCTATTTCAGAAACTGAGCTACCTCGTATTTTGAATCTGTTACCATGGTAATTGACACTGGGACTTAAACCAGGTGAAAAGCAGGTTTACTTCCACATACACCGACTTTGTTTATTTATTTATTTAGCAGACACTTTTATCCAAAGCAACTCACAATTAAGAAGCACAAATCAAGCTATGATACAAATTAAGACCTGTGTAAGTAAAAATACTACCTAATACAAGTGCAAATATCAACAACCAGTTCAAGCTATGGAGTGAAAGCGAGAGAGGTATATACAGTGGAGGAAATAATTATTTGATCCCTCACTGATTTTGTAAGTTTGTCCATTGACAAAGAAATGAAGAGTCTAACATTTTAATGGTTTAATAGAGAGAGGTATAACATCAAAAGAAAAATCCAGAAAAGAACTTTAAATAAAAGATGTAAACTGATTTGCATTTCAGTGAGTGAAATAATTATTTGAACCCTCTAGCAAAAGAAAAAGACTTAATACTTGGTGGCAAAATCCTTGTTTACAAGCACAGATGTCAGACGTTTCTTATAGTTCATGACCAGGTTCACACACATATCAGGAGGAATTTTGGTCTACGCCTCTTTGCAGATCATCTCTAAATCATTAGGGTTCTGAGGCTGCTGCTTGGCTACTCAGAGCTTCAGCTCTCTCCATAGGTTTTCTATAGGATTCAGGTCTGGAGGCTGGCTAGGCCACTCCATGACCTTAATGTGCTTCCTCTTGAGCCACTCCTTTGTTGCCTTGGCTGTATGTTTTGGGTCATTGTCTTGCTGGAACATCCTTCCACAGCCCGTTTTCAGTTTCCTGGCAGAGAGAAGGAGGTTGTCGCTCAGGATTTTACGGTACATGGCTCCGTCCATTTTCCCATTGGTATGGTTGAGTTGTCCTGCGGCCTTAGCAGAAAACCACCCCCAAAACATAATGCTTCCACCTCCATGCTTGACGGTGGGGATGGTGTTCTTGGGGTCATAGGCAGCATTACTGTTTTCAGTAATTGCCAATTTGGGCTGGATTTTGGGTATTTAACATAATTTAGAAGTTGATTATTTAAAATAACTTTTTAATAACATCCTGCTCCCACCTCAGTGAATAAAGAAATGTTCCTTAAGGATTTTTCAGATGTGATTGGATGTATTGATGGCACTGATGTTCCTATTGAGGATCCTTGAATGATTTTTTTCCTTTGCTTGTTATTAAAGTGCGGAATGACTGAGCCTGTTACATTCGAGTTACCTGTTTGTATATATATATTTTTACTTCATCATAAGCCTTCACTCGCTCTGCTATTTCTCACTCATTGATGCTCTTTCCTTCACTACTGTAGCCGTTTCTGCAGATAGCCATGTGATTACAAGCAAAGCTTGCATTTAATAAAGAAGAGTCGGTGCATGTCCTCTATTGCCATGGTGAATCGCTGTAACAGAGCTCCATTGATGATGTCTTTGTATGGTTGCAGTAACTCAGACTTAACGTTAAAAACTCCATTTTTGAAACAGAAAACAAGAGTTTCTTCACTCAGTTTGTCATCTGCGACTTAGTTTTTGAATGTGAATTTTGTTGAACCTCCTTTTTGAAACCGACTCCTGTGCTTCTTGGCTACATTGTCTTAACAAGTGCAACTTTTCAGAACCATCTTTTGAGCAATTTCAGCCATTACAGTTACTTTGCAAGTGAAACAAGTTTGGATGTGGTTATAACACACCTTGTCAAATTTCTACCTTTCCACAGGGGGCTTGCTGACACAAAACAGACTGGCAAGCTGACCCAGGAGCAGTTCTCTCTGGCTATGTATCTTATCCAACAGAAGGTCACTAAAGGTGTAGATCCTCCCTCTAGTCTCACCCCAGACATGATCCCCCCATCAGAAAGGACTGCAGCATCAGCTTCTGGCCTTGTGAGTCCTGACTTCATCTTCTAACAGCTTTTTTCATTCAGCTTCTCCCTTTCTTTGAAAAATCAAATGTGTTGCTGCAAATTCTCCTTAATAGTTTATTCCTCTGCAACTTTTTACATCTTAATGGTGAGCTCTGCTTCCTTGCCCTTTAGCCTTCCAATTCAAGACTGTTTGTATGCTTCTGCTCTTGTGGGCTCTTTTCTTTCCTGTCTGACAGAGCTATTTGGGCCTTCTGAATTCTCTGAGACCAGAACTTGCCTCTACAGCGAATATGCGCAGAGTGAGTAACTCTGTTGTCTGTCACAAGGTGGCGCTGTTGTTCTTTTGTTATGTGTCTCAGTTTGATGTGTATGGTGAGAAAAGGCACAAACAGCTGTATTCAGAGAGTGCTACCACCTGTCACACCAGCTGTTGGTTCTAACCTATTTTCTTCTGGAAATGAAGTGGTGTTTTTTCATTGATAAATAAATAAACATAACTGAATAAATAAATAGATACAGTCTTAAGCCAATAGAACATAAAAAATTGTTTTCGTTATGTTATTTGCTTGGACTTATTGTCATTCATGTATTGTCTGCCTGTGCTTGTATTTCCTTCCTGTGACTTTTCTTTTCATGGAAACAACAGCAGGAGCTCCTCTCACTCCCAGCTTTACTGCTCATTTCTATTATTTTCTTGTCCCGTGTCCATCAGAGATTCTTCAGAACAGCTTCATGTCTTCAAGTGCATCTTTTCCATCCATTTCTGTAGTCACTGTTGTTGTCTCTTCTCAAATCTCCTGTCACCCTCACATCATATTTTTGTACCGCTCCGTTTTTCCTTCCCCTCCTTCACATGTCTGTCTTAATGTCTGTCCTCAGGACAGCACCAGCTCCACGGGGTCAGCAGAGCTGTCAGGCATCAAAGAGCTGGATGACCTCAGCCAGGAAATAGCTCAGCTGCAGAGGTGAGCCCCTGCGGTCTGAGTAGCAGGAGGATAGTGCTGTTTCTCTTCCTCTGAGAAAAACAAGGGGAGGTTATAGTGAAGTGATATCGAGAATCACATCTTTGTAACTTTTAAACCACAATGGGACTCTTGAAAATCATCAAGTACTGTGTTGCTTTCACTTCAGTTTAAAACACTGCAAATTCCCAAACACATTTTGACATATTTAGGGCCCTTTTTCTTGTTTTATGGTTTTCACCTGCAGAGAGAAATTCATCCTGGAGCAAGAAATCAGGGAAAAGGAGGATGTCATAAGACAAAAAAACAGTGATGTTCAGGTAAGGCTGAGCCAAAAAGTCACCTGTTAAACGTGAAATGGTCATGGTCTGTCTTAGTACCTGGGTTTTACAAGAGCTCATGTTCATAGTGACAAATCAAGAAGGCCACCCAAATTGCATAAAACTGATTCATTTCAACATGCATATTAACTGATGCATTTTGTGTTTGTCTGTCTGTATGTGTTTTCTTTTTTATTCTTTTTTTTTTCTCCCCCGCTTCTTCATCTGTCAGGACATGCAGAACGACTTGGACAGGGAGAGCAGCAGCCTACAGGATCTGGAGTCCCAGAAGCAGGATGCCCAGGAACGGCTGGAGGAGATGGACCAGCAACGCTCCAAGCTAGAGGGAATGCTCAATGATGTGAAGCAAAAGTGCCAGGAGGAGACCCAACAGGTTAGTGATGTACCCTGTTAAAGCCACATGCTTATGCTGAAACAAGAAATGTTCACAGTTTTACGATTTGCTTCTGTTTGCCTCAGAATACACACAAAATTAGCATTTTATTTTGGTGCACTTTTTGATCTTGGCTGATAATGTATTTGGTGTGCGTCTTATCACGAGCATCAGGCCAAAAACAAATAACAGTGGTCTCAGGTGAAGCTTAGTTGAATGCTTTTGTGTAGTTTGCTTCAGTGTAAAACCTATGAAGATTCAATGTCATTGTTAAAAGGAAGTGTTAGCAGAGTCAAATATAGCCGAGAACTATATTCACTGAATGCACAAGATAATATTCCAACATGTGTAAAACTAAATATTTTTCTTCAAGATTTCATCCCTGCAGAGCCAGATCCGCTCTCAGGAGACTGACCTCCGTAGCCAGGAAGATGAACTGAGTCAGACCAAAGCAAATCTGAGCCGGCTGCAGGAGGAGGAGGCCCAGCTGGAGCAGAGCTTGCTCTCCGGTCGTGTCCAGCTGGACAGCATCATTAAGTCGCTCAAAACCACCCAGGAGGAGATCAACCAGGTCAGTTCTTACAGAGAAACAACAGATGTCTTGAGGATGTTGTTGCACTTTGGGACATTTAAGATCGAGTTGTAAATTCGACGCACATGCTTATGTTCTTTCTGTGGATTTTTAACTTGCATTGTGTTTACAATACAGCCGTCTCAAAGGCATTGAGGTATACGATGTACTGAAATGAAACTGTTCTACTGTATCATAGTGGTTAAGGGAATTTCCTTTATCAGCTTAACCACTACATATATTCAGCTCGTTAAAAATCTGATCTGTGTGTGTTTTATGTCTTATTATATATTTTTAGCAGAAGGGAAGCCATTATAAATTTTAATTCAGAAAATGGAAGCTCACCCTGTGATTATCCTTTTTTCTCTTAAGTGTGGCTTAACATCAAAGTAGAATGTGTCAAATTCTGTCAAGTTAGAAAGTTTAGTGTAAAACAAAACTCAAGCCTACTGAAGCAAGACTATGAAGCTATTTCATGTATGATTATACAATATAATATTTAGTCGGCCTCGCTGTATGTTCAATATTTTGTTTTCTAGGCTCGCAGTAAGCTGTCGCTGATCCAGGATAGCCAAAAGGAAATAACCAAGAACATTGAGGTGTATAACAACGCTTTGAGTGACATCAGCAAGGGAAACTTGAGCAACCTGCCTGACTTAAATGAAGGATTTGGAGAAAAGGAGAACGGAGGCTTCAGAAGTGCGGTGAGAACAACAAAAATATTCATCAGTCATATTGTTACTTTTTGTTTTGTTTGTTTTTTGTAACAAAGAGCAATTAGCTTAGACCCAGACATCTTATCATTTACTTCTACTTTTGCATAATTGTCTTATGTATGGTGGCATGAGGTACACAACAAAACATTTTACCAAAGGCGTCATCTGGGAAGATTCATTAACAATATAAAATCTGAAAAACACAAGGTTTTAAAAAAAAAAACATCTTATAATACATGTCTACAAATTCTGAGATGTTTGTCTTTTGCCATTTTTAAAAATGTTTTTACTGTAATTCTGTATTCTGAAAAGGTGTGAGAAATGTTTGATGTTGTGTGATTTTATTTCATTTTTTATGTGTGTATTATATCACAAATGAATCGTGCACGTCAAATATTTTTGTAACGCTATTTTTGATCTCGGTCAGAGTCTGGGTTTTTCCTGGTTAAAAGGGTGAAGGACATCATCAGTCTAAAGTACTCACCAGCACCAGTAACCGACTATTTCTTCAAAACAGGGAATGTATATTGACGTTGTTTTCTGGGTTTGTTCATCAGGATGAGTCATTCAAGTCAAAGATTGCCATGTTCAATAAAACTGGGGGTAAGGATCCTCCCGCAGACCCCTTCCAGACAGAGGACCCCTTCAAGTCTGACCTTTTCAAAGGTTTGAATTCTTTTGTTCGGAGTGATGATATTTATTTGAGTATCTTTGACAATAGAGGCCATTTCCTGTTGTATCAGCTGTTGCTTTCTGGTGACCACCTGCACTAATTTTGTGTCACTGTGAATGAACATTTCTTCATGGCCTTTCTATTTTTTCACCCCTCTCTCTCTCTTTCTAGATCCATTTGGAGGAGATCCTTTCAAAGAAAGTGATCCCTTCAAAGGTACCTCTTCTGAAGACTTCTTTAAGAGGACTGACAAGTCAGACTTGTTTGGATCTGCAGACCCTTTTAGTAGAAAACCTACCCCACCTGTCAAGGTATGGAACCTTTGTTTCTGCATTCAGAGTGCTAATCACTGATCTTTTATAGGCCGCATGATTGTAAGTAAACCAAAGCGCTTTTGTTGAAATATTTTATTCCCCTTTTCTGTGCTAAATGACTTTACACAGTTACCAGTATAAATTGAAAACAAGCTCTGCTCTGTTTTCAGTGCTGAAAATAACTATAATTGTTATTTATTCATGTGTATGCATTTCAGATTTATTTATTTAATTATTCATTTGTTGGTTGTTTTTTTGTTGTTGTTGTTTTTCCTTTCAGCCGAGTGCCTTCAGCAGTGGCGACCCCTTCACATCAAACAGCCCAAAGCCAAAGGACTCGGGTACATTACTATACACAAGCATCACGTGGCGTCATTCTCTTCACGGGATTTTCTCTAGATTTTATTCGTTGAAACTAACTTGAAGTAATATATGTTTGTGTCACAACATTTAATGATAATTTCTATCTGCATAGATTAATTTGTATAATGTTACTCATAGTTTACTTTTCTTTTTTCTCTCTCTCTTCATACATTTAGTGGATGTAGGAAGGTGTGATGGCATGGTGACATGTGTGATGATAAATTGCCACGTCACTTTGTCAAATTAAAAGCTCAAACATATGGTCATGTCTGTACTCATAAGAGCAGGTTTTCCACACAGATTTCCCAGAATATGGCTCTATTAACGGACATATGATCATGAGAGAGGGTTGTTATTATGAAACCCATCTCAAAGACTCATTCTTAACTATTCTGGGTGACGTGTCAGATTTAGATTTTATTTTTGGGGAGGGGGCACTGGGGCAAACAATTTTTACTCACTGTGGTTTAGATTTTTCCTGTGGTTCGGGACTATTTTTAGTCTAGTACCTAAGCATTTAACTACTGGCCAACTAAAAATACTCCCCCTACTCTGGAAAAACAGGAGGCCAACAGGAGCCAAACATAACAGAAACTCTGTGACTGCTGCTTCTCCACTACTAGAATACACTGCCACTCATTTAACCAGTTCGCTCCTGCCTCTGTCCTGTCATTACAGCTAGAGCTATTGAACTGCTGTGCCTCATTTGCCACGGAAGTTGTTTTAAGTTGGTGGCTGCTGCTTTTCGATGCGCTGTCATAGTACAAATACTTAAGAAGAACACAGAGGCAACTGTAGACCTGAGCAGGGATACTGTGCATAAATGAAAACATGGCTTACTGCACATGAATGGGCTCTTTTGGTGGTTGCACACACAACAAACATTCTGAAGTATTTTTGAGTCAGTTTTTCTTTTCTTTTTTTTGTAATTATTATCATGCTGCCTAGCACTCAGTTTCAAAACAATCCAGGCACAGTTCTAGTTTAGTGTGGCAACTGATGCCTTTAATAAGTCAATCAGATGCATACATCACTTTAAACAAAACCTGTGCTTTACAGGGTTTTTTTTTCCTTTTATTTTTTTTATGTCATGGAAAATTAAATGTTCATGCCACATTCCCTCATCTGAAAATAGCATACAGGCCTTTTCAGAGTGAACTAAATGCAGAAATGATTTTGAACATGTGGTTTTATTATACTTTCTTACACTTTGTATGCATGTATTCAAAGTTCTTAAATAAATTTCAGTGTACTTGTTACAGATGTATTTGGGAAAGCGGACCCCTTTGGAAGCAACTCCTTTGGTGGCAAGGGAGGAGGATTTGCTGACTTCAGTCAGATGTCAAAGGTAAGTTCTGCAGACTCTTGAGGAGTCATGAAACAGTGGCAACAAAGCAGAATTTTCCATTTTACTAGGGCTGTGGAATAATTGAATTTTAATTGGGCTTTTTGGCTCCTAATGATCACAAAAACATGTTATCGACTGAAAAAAAAGCAATCGTTTTACCACATATTATGTCTTGAAATAACATACATACTGCAGGCATAGACTCCACTTGACCATGGGTGCGTGTCTCCTTCCTCTTTTTTTGTGTGTAAACATATTCACTCATGTTATATTAAGAGCACGTTAGAGTACCCTTACTTTATTTAAGCAGCTATATCATCATTTCCTGCGTGATCCTCTATTATGTAGTCTGAAATTTTATGTTTGTTATATAAATTTCAACACTTTAAAGGTTGATGTTAGATAGATGCAGCATATTTCACAAGTTAGTCAATAATTGTTTTGAAAAGAAATTATTAAAATTATTGTAATTATGACTTTCTTTTAGCCTTAATTGAGCAGCCCAACATTTTACACTCATCTTGAATGATTTCTTTTTTGCTTCTAATTTATCGCACTGATGGAAACATGTTCTCATTTAAGTTCAAAGGGTCTCCATCTTTGCAGACACTTTGTGTGGCCTCATCATTTTATATGACAGTTGACAGGTTTTCTTTTCTTTTTACTTGTCTAAGCAGAAATCGGACAATCCCGTGCTCTCGACGAAGAAAAATGTGCCTAACCGGCCCGC
Organism: Arrhamphus sclerolepis; assembly: GCA_037176975.1. Lineage (NCBI taxonomy): Eukaryota > Metazoa > Chordata > Actinopteri > Beloniformes > Hemiramphidae > Arrhamphus > Arrhamphus sclerolepis. The sequence goes on along the minus strand of JBAMYA010041977.1, from coordinate 1,021 downwards.
ACCTCCCTATGGTAATCCCTGATTTTTCTTTTGTGCGTTTGTTTGCTTAAATATGACTGCAGCTCAATTTGACATGAATGATTTAGTTACATTAGAGATTTGCAAACATGTTAAAAGCAGTTGAAATCAGTATCAGCCATCACACCAGTGACTGTGCAGATGTTTGCCAGTCATCTAGTTCTTGCCAGCCCTCTGGCAGTAGTCACCTCAACCAGTGCTGGAGAGCCAGTAAAAACCACAGGTTGTATATTCTCTTGAACACTTGAAATGTTTACAAAATATAGTATATAATACCCCAAAAAAGAGAATTACATTATTTTTTTTATAGATTTTTCATTGTGTTTTGGAGTTGCTGTTTTCTCACCAAGAATGTATTTTTTTATGTCTTAACACACAAAAAAAAACAACTTCCTTGATGAGCTGTGAGATTGCAGAGATAGCAATATCATTTTTTGATACTGTAAACAGGAAAGCTGTTAGTAGAGATATGATGGTACTACAGGTTCACAGCGTGATGTAATCTTGTTGATATTATTAAAACTTGATTATAAATGTGTCACCTAGTTGTGGCCAGTGCATGTTATATTTTTTTTATTCTGTGATGAGACTGAGAACTATTCCTGTATGCATTTAGTCTTGTGTTCATTTTGCTCTTTGTGTGCATGTGAAGTCAAACAACACCCACGTACTATTCCCAGGCCATGCCCTTCCGCTGTTACCTTGCACTTATTTTTTTTAAGCAGAAGCCACAGCCTGAGAAAGTTGGTGTTCCCCTTTGCTTACCAAACAGAGCAGGGTAGAGATGAGTAGCCATGGTTTGCCACCAAGCTTGTACTTGAGATGTGCCTCATGTAAAGGGGAAGTGAGAAGCCCACTCTCAATGTTATGGACTGCTCTGAAGATTTGCTTCTTAGAGACAGTTACACAACTAATGCTGTTTTTGGAAAATGTGTCGCCTACAGTTGTTTCATAGCAGCATTTGTTTACATCTACGAGTTTGGGTTGATGGTGTGATGGGTAT
>JBAMYA010041976.1:0-14991 GCA_037176975.1 Arrhamphus sclerolepis | reverse complement strand
AATTGGGTCATGATTTACCCGTCATAAAAACTAGCCAGTCAAAAAGCACTTGTGATCAATAGGGGAGTGGAGGGGGGTTCAAAAGAGCGAGTATAAAGATTCAAATTACAGTCTGAAAGTGATGCTGTAGTGCTGACCAAGGTAGAGTCTGCTCAATATTAGTAAGATCAATGGCTGTCCAGTCGCAACAACAGCCTCAGCATGAGCTAAACTGAATAAAATGTCTGCAAGATGAACAGCTGGCTGATGGCAAAAGGAGCCGATAAAAAAAGAAAGAAAGAAATAAAGAGAGAAAGAAAATCAGCCTAAGAGCACAGCCGTGAAATGGAGCATGAGCTACCCTAAATTCAGAAGTGCAGGGAGATGTTCATGCAAGGGTCTAACTCTGGTTTTCCTGCTTCAGGAGAGGATGAGACCTCCAGCAGAAGGGTGAGACAGGTTCAGTGTTTAGTAACCACAGATCAATCTGCCATCCATTAAAAGTCCTTCATCACTCTGCTTTTATGCACATCAGCACTGCTGAAGTCACCCGGGGCCGTTCGGGTCATCCAGGGGAGCAGGAAGTGACTCGTATTTAAAAATCAACAACAGCAGAAGGGAGCAGACAATTAAGATGCACTGCATCCCTTCTGCAACTTAAACTAATTAAAAATAAAGACTCTTGAGGGGCTGGACGATGTGACCTAAAATCAATGTCACGGTTCGGTGACCATTTTACCTCGATTACGATTAATGAGCGGATTATTTTAGCGCTGCCCCACATGTCACAGATGAGCTTATTACTTTACTTATAACTTTTCTTCTTTTTTGGATTTTAAAAATCAAACTGTTCCATATGGACTCTAGTCTTTGAGCTCGCAAGCAGCTGCTGCATTAAATACATTATTAAATACAGACTTTGGCAGAACAGCTGGTCAAAAAGATAAAGTCCCGTTTGCTGGTCTGTCTCTACATTGTTGCTCACATGGTTGTTCAGGTGTGTCTGGACGCTACTTTCCAGTGGAGGTCACATGATTGGAGCTGCTGAATCAGTTCAGACTGCATATGACCCGGAAGAGCAAATCATTCTGTTGCTTGAACTTCTAGATCTGGAAATATGAGATTACTTCTATTTATGAAGGTTTACCATGAATTTATCCTTGCATGTCTTAAATTAGCAATGAAACCTTAATTTTAGTCATTTACTGGTAAAATAAGCATCAATACCCAGAGTTACAGCTTTTATTTTTCACCATGTAAAACATAGTCTACGAGCCTTAAATATGAAATATCAACACAAGCTCATGTCTTATTTTCTATAATTTTGTAAAAACTTATTTTCTTTTATATTTTTGTATTCATTTTTTTGTTTCTCTCTATTTTTCTATTTTTTTTCTTTGATATTTTTCCATTTATCTTTTCATTTATATTCTTCTATATATTTTTTTTTCTTCATTTATTATTTTATTTATTATTTTTTGTTTTAGATTTTTATATTTATTTTTATTTGTTTACTTATTTTATTTTCTATTTTTCTATTCATTATTTATATTCTTTTCTATTTATGTTTTTATTTATTTTCTTTACTATTTTTCAATTTAGTTTTACTTATTTTCTTTTTTCTAGTTTTCTACATATTTATTTATTACTTATTTTAATTTCTGTTTTCGATTTATATTCTGTTTTTATATGTATACATTTTATTTTCTATTTCATTTAATCTTTTTTTCATTCCATGTTTACTTCACATGTTCTTGGTTCTTAACGTTTCAGAAACCTAGATTTAAGAATTATTTGCTCATTTTCAGCATCTGTTTTTATGCAATTTGAACATCTACCAGATCTAAACTGGAAACAAGATTTCTTGTCAAGTAAAAATACCTTGTTACACCTGTACCTTATTTTCACCTAGAATTTAGAGTCATTTATTTATAGTTCAGATGGTGTTTTGTGGGTGCATGAAGTGAATCAGTCCAACTGGATTTTTCTTTCTAAAAGTCTAAAAGTACATTTTTGTCCACCCATAGTAGACTGCAGTCATGTAAATAGCAGGTTTAACCCTAACAAAAGTATTATATGATCAAAATGCGTCAAATGCAATTGCACATGACAGATTTGACTCTTGTTGGTTTAAGCTGTTTCATGCAGCTGTGTCATGCAGTCCAAATCTGACAAAACAAGCGGTTGTTCTGTGGTATTTAATTTGTTGTTTTTGGTATACAAAAACCCCATTTGTTGTAGAATCCATAAAGTCGTATTCAATTCAGCCCCAGAATCTTTTAATTTCCACAAATTTTACTATCTTTCAGTATCTATTACGAATGTTATGAAAAACAATAACCTCAGCCATCTGTTTATTGATGCTTGTCAGACAGGTGCTGACGGCTGGACACAAGTGTTTGATCATGCTAACCTTTCTAGTAGGAAACAAAGAAGTCCCCGTTGCCCAGCAAGCTCCCATTTAACACCAGTAATTAGAGAGGCTTCTTATCAGCTGCTACATAGAACAACAAAGAAGAATCAGGACTAAGTAATCTTTCATCGTGGTCACGCAAGCGTACTGAGATAACAGCAAGGAGATGCCGCCTTCACTCTGCAGTAAATGAGAATGAATGTGAAATGAGTGACATCAACACAAGTCAGGATCATGATTAGCGCTGATCGCCCCACCTCAAAGCGTTTAACAAAGACAAGTTGCTGCAGTTTGAAGTTGCAGGAATGTGTGTTGTTGCTACTCAGACTCACCCTCAAGGCTTCGATGACCAGGTCTCGGGCCTCCAGCTCTCCCTCCATGATACTCAGCAGGGTGAGAAGCTCTGGCTTGCTCAGGTTATCCATATTGAACTCACATTTCTGCAACATATACGACAACAACAAATCACGTAAACAAAAACATAAAACATCATTGCAATAATTTTATCTGAACATGAAACCAGAAGTGCATAAGTTATAAATGTTCTGTTTTTTCTCAACTATGGCACAAGTTGATTCAGTGTATTTGGAGACTTTGCAGTACCCCGACAGATTAGACCAGTAAAGATCAGATCATTTTAGTACCATAGCCTGATTAATGGATTCAAAGAGGATATACTTCTTTTTTTAGATGACCCTAGCTCATTTAAAAGGGGCCATATGATAACAAAAATGACTTCTTTTGTGGTTTAGAACATTTATTTGGGTTATCTGAGTCTCCAACATAACACAATATTGGCTCTTGGTTTTGGGCAGTCTGAGTCTTAATCTATAGTGTTCAGCGAGCCATTCAGATTTTGGATTCTGTGACATCAAAGACCAAGATCAAATTAGAATTATCCAGCTGTAACATCGGTTTTAAAGAGATGTTACAGATGTTAGAGGCCTGTAGTCACGTGATGTACCTGACTCTACCCAGATGCAATTCTGTTTTAGAAAACATCATTCCGCCGAGACAGCTGCCTGCCTCTTCTTGGAAAAACATCAAATACAAGCACGATGCAGGTGGCGTTATTGGAGCTGGTTTTCTCGACTTGAGGAAATCCTTTCATACATTTAACCACCATATACTGTTGACTCCTGTTAACCTGACTGTGAACATGCTAAAATGGATGGAGTCATACATCTCATCAAGGATGCAGTGTGCTAAGAGTACACAAGGTACCGCAAGGACTGGTATTAGGGCCACTGTAATTATACTTTTCATATCAACGATTTGTCAAGTGTCCACCAACGATAATCTGCCAAATTTATGCTGACGATGCTGTTCTATATGTACATGCAAATAACAAAAAGTTTCTTTCCAAAACAGCAAATACTGATACAGACATATTCTAGATAGATTACATTAGATTAGATAGATACATTCTACATAGATTTTTTTTTCCATGCTCCATATTCTGGAGCATGGAAAAAAAAAATCTTGAGGTAGTTCAACAATTTGAACTACTTAAGTGTGATTTTTGGCTCACAACCTAGCATCAACAGATTTAAATTTAACCTGTCCAATTTTGGATACATCAGACTCAACCACACTCTTGAGTCAGTGAAGCTACATATATTCTAATTCGATTGATTGATTTGATTATATCCAGGGTTTACCACACATTGACTAATGTGTGGCACGGCACCACATATACCACTTCATTCATAGCACTCTTTCACCCTATCATTCTCGTTCACACATACAGGGGGACAAGGAGGGACAGAGAGAGAGAGAGAGAGAGAGAGAGAGAGAGAGAGAGAGGGAGAGAGAAAGAGAGAGAGGGAGAGAAGTGCGCATACATGTCAGTGGTGCGTAGGTACACTGCCACAAGTCTGACAGGGTTCGACGTTAACGGCTGCCCGACTGCCCGGAGCATGTAGAAACTTGATTCAGGCAGCAGCTTACCTTATGGCGCCTGTCTGATGGGACAACCAACTTGTATCTGTGTATTCTTTTTCTAGGGCTGGGCGCATTAACTTGTTAATGCATTCAAAAAAAATAACACCAGAAATTATTTTAAAGCGCATTAACACACTTTTTTTTTTTTAAACTTTTACTTTGAAAGTCTGTTCCTCTCAGAATCTGAAAACAGACACCATGGTTCATGGAAAAGAACCGGCGGGGACTGAGAAACGTACGTAAATCTATCGTGGACATTCCAATTAACCTTCTTCCAGACGGCGGAGTTAATAGAAGAAAAGTTATTTGTAGACTCTGCTCTGCTGATTTTTCCTGTCACCTTGGCAACTTTCACTCTAAATATGGCAACTTTCCTTTTTTTTTTTTTTGTCAAAAGCGACAAATCTGGCGACTTTTTCTGGTGTTTTGGAGACTGACGTTTTGCATTTACAGTCACACGTACATGGTGTGTGCAGCGTCGCCATTCGTCTCTATAGACTACAATGATGGCCTGGTTGTGTGCTGCTGACACACAAGCAGTGGGTGCTGTCGTGAGCCCCTCCCCGTCCCAAAGCACTGGGAGGCAGTCAGTTTCACAGCAGCCTCCCAGTGCTCCCTACTGCAGTCAGAGTAGGGACCAGTAACTTTGCCAAAGTGCCTGTTTTGGGTCACTTTGGTCCCAAGCCTGGATAAAAGAGGTGTTGGACGTATTCTAGCCCACATAAATCTGATATTCTAACGTTTAACAATACAGGACAGAACTGATCTATGTAATGTGGGTCTAGACAAAGCATTTAAGTCATTCAGGTATTTTGAGAAGTGATGACCTGTTTTAATGACAGAATTAAAAACAAACAAACCAAGAATCAACAGAAGAAAGCTAATTTGTTGTTCTATATAATATATTTAGGGTGTTTTTGTCTCTCCCATGATGTTATTCCTCTCCTACAACATCCATTACAATTACATGTAATGTAACAATACAACAAACATCATAAATATTTAAAAACCACCTGGTGGCTGCCGACCGGTGAAAGTGTGAAAGTGTGTCTCACACTTTGTCTCAGAAAGCGTGTTTGAACGCCACCTGCTGCACACACTTAGCACCCTGATGACCGACTTCAACAAAAGCCACAACACCGCAACACTCGATTCCCTCACCAGCAACAGGGAGCACCACAAATTGCTACCTGGTCTGTGGGAAACACTGATATCAAACATGGCCTTCTGTATAACAAGTTGGGCATCGGCTTGTAAGACATCAGTAAAACGCATTGAAACAGCATCAAATCAGGCTCTGAAAGTTTTGAACATGAAACCAAAAATCACTGTCATATCCTGCAGAAACATGAAGTGCTAAACTGGGAAAACCCTTAAATACACTGATTCTGATTCAGTAAATAAAACTTTTGTGGGCTAGCTCCACTTCCACTCCAAGAATTAATTAAAAAGAATTCAAACAGGTCAACCAGAGCCACTGTGTGACAAAGGAAAAGTGTATCTGGACGAGCTGTGTTCTCCTCAACTTAATTCCAAATGCAATACGTAAACAGTTACCAAACATTTAAAAATGTGGTTGCTGGGAAAAAAAAAAACTGCTGTCACAACTCTGTATATTCTGTAATCTGTTTGTCATCATTTTTGTCATAGTTGGGACAAAAGATGAAAATTAACCAGCAGCTAAAATCTTGTATATTTATATTCATCAATATACGCCGTCCCTGTTTTAAATAAATAGACTTCAAACCCCCTAAAACCATCTGCCGTTAACAATGGTGCAGGTATGGTTAAAAAGGGAGCTGTTGTTTGACCAAAACATCAGGAAATTGTGTCATTTTTGGAAAAAAAAAAAAAAGGTCTTAATCTCAAGTAGAAATTTGACCATTTCCCACAGTTACATATAGAAATAAATCTCTTAACATGAAAAAAATACCAAACAGTACATGGTCCAGCTTAAAATAATGTAAGTATTAGTTTTAAAAAAAAAATCCCTTCTTTTTGCCATTTCTCTGCACATTATGTCAATTAATTTGTCATTTGTATTTCAGAAATGCCGCTTCTGCACACAACTGCTATATTTGATTTCCACTTTAATGTTAAGAACAAGGGTTTGTTCAGACGTTAGGTCAAACAAATTCTACCGAGGGACAAGTCAGCGACTAATACTCTGTGACAGAAGCTTGACCATTCTCATGCCAAGATGCAAAATTCAAGAGACAGTTCCTTCTCCAGACATGCCGACTCCCTGTCACATCTCGGAGCACCGGAACAACGTCCAGTCAGACAGCATTCCAAAGCAAAGCGCCAAATTGTTTTGTTAAGGCACACTGAAAGGCATTGTCCTAAGTGAAAGCTAAAGCCACGGGAGGAAAATGTGAGGAATCCTTGGCTGAACAGCTCAGAATGATGAAACTTTTATGCAGACAGGCCGGAGGATATCAGTGGAGCTTTCTGACAGAAGAATTTCCAGTAACCACATGAGCTATCTTCTGGGAAAGTCACATCCAGCTGCATTTCCAATATCTGAAAGCTTTTTTTTCTCCAATAAAACCTTAATAAATCAGCTGAAGGAAATGTAAATAAAGCCTCAGTCCCTCTTGCACATCAGGCAGATTGGTACCTGCTTGTCCTGGAGGAGCTCAGATGTCGGCCGCCCATTTAAAGCAGATTTACAGCCCTCCATCCAGACAGACCTCAGCCAACAATATTCCATTTCATCAGGAGGTCACACACAGCACACACTTCTTTTATAAACCTTTATAAAAGAACATTACAGAGAAACAATCCTGCATCTTTTGTTAGATGGTAAGAAGAATAAACCTTCATTATGCTGGGTTCACACTGTCTTATCAAATTAATTTAAGTCACACTGGACGATGTGAAATCAGAAGATAATTAATTTACTGCACATTACACTGTATGACTGAACGTGCGTTGAATTGTGGCTACGACACAAATAAATCTGAGTGTATTTCAGGCTGTAAAGGTAGCGTCATTAGCAGGTTGCTTCTCATGTGATATGGAACATTAGCGTTGTCATAGTGTTATTCGTATGCTTTAAAAAGAAAATAAATTAAATCAAGAAGAAGAATTTCAGGCTTTTTTTTTGACTGAGATGGAGTAGGAAGTTATTTTTGTTGTTTTTTTTGAGATGGCGCTTCATAAGTCGAGCAAATATTTCTTCGAAAAAAGTTGAAACTGATAATTTAACCTGAAAAAAGGTCCTTTGTTCTGCTTTAAAAGAGCAGTGTATTTTGACATAGGTCGACTTCTCCAAGTGCTAACATTAACCACCATTTTGCGTCAAGTGACCCAAAAAAACACTCATTTGAGTCACGTCATTGTGGGCCTTAACAAAGGTTTACACTCCCCATCTACTAATAGACCTAGGTTGTTTTTAACTCCAAAAATAAAAAGTCTGATGTTCAGGAATCTTTTCAGAAACAGCAGCTGAAAAGTGTTCTGTTGCATTTTGACAAAAAAGCAAAAACAAAAAGATTTTTAGTCTGATGAGATCACGACCTGCTGGTAAATAAAAGCAGTAGGGGAACCAAATGATTGATTCATTCCCACCCAGGTTTTCCAATCAATTCCTCCGTTTCCTGGCAGCATTTTCACCACTCTAGAGAGTTGAACAGCTCAGGAAGCCTTTCTGGACTGTAATCCTGAGCCACGTTCTCTGTGGTATTTCTGCACCGCAAGCAGGTGAGGAAAGAGAAGACCAATTTGTTCCATGAGGCACGCAGGCGGCCTGGCCGACGTTGAGAGGCCCACTGTTAGCTGCGGTCCACTTAACAAGGCCTGAGTCATTTAACTCTGAGTCACGAGGAAGGCGTCACGCTCTCAAAGGTCTTCCACTGTGTTGTGTTGGCAAAAACCTGCTTAGTCCTGTAAATTTCTCTTGGACTCATGCGCTAAAAGTGCAAGCATGACACTCCCGAGGTATTACGGAAAACTGGCCTTCAGGAGTAGGTCCATGTGGGTCACTGGACAATTGGGCCAATAAATCCATTAGATTAAAAAACGAAAGAGAGAAGGTAGAAAATGCAGTTTAAAACCAACTGGTATGCGCCCTAATCAAATCGTGCATAGTGTGTGCTTACTGACCTGATCAGGGGTGGGGTGAGAGGGTGTTTTAATATGATTAGATGTGTTCTGCCAAATAATTTCAAGTAACCCTACCCCAGAGCCGTTTAACTTTGGTTCACATGGGCCTTTCCCTGCCATTTCTCACGCATCTGTCAATCAGTCACGGAACCCAGAATGGAAATTAAGATGTCTAAAAAGTAATGGATCAATAAAAAGAAAAAACATGAGTGGTCTCAAAAACTGTTTTTTTGAATTGCAACATTTTTAATAGTTTTTTTTCCCCACAAAGCAGATGTTATGCAGAGGCTTCTGTGTGGTCTATTCATTTATTTATTTATTATCCTTAAGGGATCAGATAAGATGAATATTCTCCTTTGACCCATTATTATCTGATGTGCTTTTATCCTTCAAGAATAAAAAAGAGGGTATCTTTATACTTCAAGCATTATAGAAAAGTAAGTAGGTGGAATAAAAGTTGTAGGCTTAAAGCCACTCAACGTAGCTATATCATTTCAAACAACATGTGGGCAGCACATCACAAGAACGCTGACGCGTCAGCTCTTAAAGTAAATAAAAAAGGAACAACACTTCGGTTTTCAGAGCCGTTGAGAATGCAGAGGTAGGAAAAACTGCAGTTCACTGAATGACCACTTGGGGTTGGCTTATATCAACTGACCTCCATGAAAAATATCCAACTTTATAGCAAAAATAAACACATGTACAGAAACATGATTGGTAGATTTGTTCTTCTTCATTTATGAATTTTGTGCAGCTATTTCTTCTTTGTCGTTTTCAATAGTTTGCTGCAATGTCTGTAAAAACGTCTGGTGGACAACATTTATCAGCGCTAACTTACATAAAATTTACTTTACTTGCTCCATTGCTATGTCTTCAAATTGAATTCAGTTCAATTCAATAGTACTTTATTAATCCCTGAAGGGAAATCATATGTTGTAGCCAACATAAAGAAGCATATCATAAGTTACAAAATGGTTACAGGGGAAATACAACCAAGTTAGGGGAACTAAGTCAAATTTCTCATTTAAAAGGAAAAGAATTTTATTATAGTTTTATAGTTCCTTTGTGCAGGCTGTCAGATATCTGTCGTGCATCGATTGAGAACGTTTTTCATAGTGTAATGACACTACGAAGAAACTGTTGTACTCTGGAATTCATAAAATCTTTCATATGACACACGTCTCAGTGCTGATGCCAATCCATCAGAGAGCCCAGATACCTCATGGAAGGACAGAAAGAACACAGTTACTGACAATCTAGTAAAAAAAAAAAAATTGTTTAAAAAATGTTGTGCTACTCCTCTAGTTTCTAAAATGGAAGATTTGCTGCTTTCTTTTTATTTAATTATTTATTTATTTATTTACTTAGGTTTTTTTAGGTTAGATTTACATTGGTCTGCTGTTCTTTATGTTCTCAAACAGCTATGTTGACAGAAAATAAAAAATCAAATCTTTGCCATAAAATCTGACTTTCATCATATTGAAGCTTCTGTTCCAAAATCACACATTTTTGTCATACAAGTGCAAATTAAAATATTTTATTTTACGTCAACTTTTTTTTTTCGTAAAAAAGGAAAAAAGGAAACTGAACCTTTTGTACTAAAAGAACAAATTGAGAAACATTTTGAAAATTTGTTGGAAAATTGCATATTTTAAAAGATCAAGCTTTTTTGCTTCCTTGTTTGTTTTAAAAAAAACTTTATTGTATAATCACAAATTTCTGATTGTATTTTTTTTATCTAAAAATAAATTTCTTTTGTTGGAAACAAACTTAACTTTATGACATAAAATAACAGTCCTAAAATCATTTCGTTTGTTATAAAAATCACAAGTTTTGGCAAAAGTTAGGAACCTTTTGTTGTCAAATCTTTTGCAAACATTTGCTGAATCCTGACTTTTTGGCAGAAACCAGCTGCTCTCCACCTCAGTTATTCCCCTCTTTGATGTCATTAAATGTTCTAGTTGTAAGTATATGATTGTCTTTGCACACTCTTGTGGGCTAGATAAAATGAAGTGGCCAGATTTGGCCCGCAGGCCTCGAGTTTGACACAATTGTATTAGATCAAAACGATAAATTGATTGATACAGAAAGCAATCAGCCACTTAAATCAGCAACATGAAACTCACAATTTTCCATCATATTTCTTTTTCTGTGTGAAAACCACTTCCATTTGAGCAACATCTGAGCAACCCTTTAATCAGTATGTCAGTATGGGCATTTTGAATTCTTCTGACCTCTTCAAAGACAGTTTGTATGCTGAATTAATCATAAATATGTCTGTATATTTAAATATAGCTTTTGATTTGTAGCTGTATGTTCTGTAAGGTTACTGCAAAATTATAATGGATAATCCTCTCTGGTGACCACTTGTTTACTGGGTCATTTGAGCCACCTGGATGGGAACAGAGACATGTTGTTGTCAGGACGGAGTGGGGTTTACAGCTACTAATGTTAGTGGCGCTCCTCCAGCCCAGCTGCATAGCCCACACAGCCACAGGTGACCGCTGTCAGGCTTCACTTGCTCATTAGCTCTTTCAGACATAAAAAAACAACGCTTAAACGTGGCATTGATCTGGAAAAATCCTACTGTTATTCATCCAAAAACTGGATGTAGATTTTAGTATTAGGCAAATCGGATCGAACTTTTCTCACTAAAACAAAAAAACAATCACATGGACAGTACTAAGTATCCCCCTCACTGCCTCCAGAGCTGCAGCCAGGACCTGCCGATCTACACCCCTTGTTGACCGGATCATCTGCAAGCGTGCAGGCCTCTATAAAAGCAGACATTTTCTAGAGTCTTCGGGTATGTATTAAAGCAATGCCAAAAGGGAAAGATATAGGCAAAGGTTTTATATCAGCAATGCTTGCTGCACATCAATCTGGAAAGGGTTATAAAACAATTTGCAAAGAATTTAGAGTGCAACATATTTGAGAAAGATTAATCTCAAATGCAAAGTATGTAAAGACAAACGTAAAGACTAGTGGTACAATGGATCACCGCTGATCTGTGATCTGAACCGATGGCTCTCAACGGTTCGGCAGGCATGTGATCCCAAGATTAAAAAATAAATAAAAATTCCACTGTATGGTGTGCATGTTCATTCTGTCAAGCGATAGTTATGTTTAGCAGTAGCAGTCCAAGCGGAGGAGCAGAGGAGCTCGAGAAACCTATATCACTTACATCATCGCGTTCATGTACACACTTCTTCGGATCATGACTTTTTGTTTGAGCAAAATGAGCTTGACTGTGCATGGTGGCTGCCTCCAGCCGATGTGCCATGGGTGCTCTCTGGTGGTGCTGACACTGTCATGGGCTGATGATCTCTCCCCTGAGGGTCGGGGTCCACGCCACCTCCAGAAGTGCCCGATGGGAGCATCAGGTGATCAGGGGACTACAGCCCAGAGGCCAGTGGACACCCATGCCACGCCGCAGGACAGCCCTCACCACCAGCCCCAAAAGATCTCCAGAAAAAAATCTGTATAGAACTTGTTTGAGCAGTACAGGGTTATACAAGCATTAATACCCATGGAGACCAAACCAAGTTTTTCTTCTGCAGTTGTTTTAGGGCAGTTAGGCAACTCTGCACATGGAAAAAACAGCTAAACGACAGTCAAAACTTCCAGGAAAAAAAACATTAAAACGATTATTTAGTACCATGAAAATATTAGTCACAAGTCAGAGATCGATGTAGTATATTGTGAAAATAAGTATCACGATATATCACCATATCAATATTTTGTCACACCCTTAGTGATGTCATCTGTTGCTGAAATTAATTGTGAGTTGTGTTTGATGCAGCAAATGTTGAGAAATTTTCAACTTTCAATGCATCAGCGAATTCATCATCCAATCAGGTTGCGGCGAGGAAGCAAGTGCAAATGTAACTGCAAATTTTAAATGTAGCCAACATCAGCTGAATGTGTACATGTCTATGCACCTTTAATTTTTGCCTCATACCCACTGTCAAGCACGGCAGTGGAGGGGTGATGATTTGGGGTTGTTCTGCAGCGACGGGACCAGGACACCTTACAGTGACCAAGATAAACATGAGTATTCTTCAGGCACATTGTATACAGTTAAACCTTGCTCAAAAGTGGGTTATCCACAGGACAACGATCCAAACACACTGGCATCAGAACCAGATTTGAAATCAGAATCCAGACCTCCAAAGCTATCCATAAGCAAATGACAAAAAACTTTAATGAAATGAAGCAATGTTGTAAAGAAGAATGAAGTAATGAAGTATGAAGTACTGATAAGGTGATGACGGCAAGCAAAGACTGCTTCACATTTTGCTGCTGAAGGTGATTCCTGGGGGATGTCGTACTGCCCAATGATGATTTTTGCTTCTTATTGTTTTCATTACTGTTTAAAAAAAATGCCACTATGTTTTTAAACCACATACAAAAAGACTAAACATGAGATTAAAGGAGGGGGTAATAACTTGTGCACATGACTGTTGTCTGGCAACCTATCAAGTCTGTAGCTTAACCACCAGTGTCACTAATAAGTAATAGGGTAAATTAATGGGAAGATAACGAGCAGAGTGCCTTTCATTGACCTTTAACCCTTCCCTCAATCACAGATACTTCAGAGTCCTCGCACAAGAAACTCCCCCCACCTCAGGCCAACAACAGCGAGTCTAACAGAGGTGAGCAAAGAGCAGGGAGCTTTATTTAACTACGGCAGGCATTGGTGCCGGTGGTACTGGGATGGTGGGGGCGAGTCCATGAAGGCGGAAACCCGCTTTCGTGAGCTGGAACCTGCACTGGCGAATGCCGCGTCTCCCATGTCTCTGCAGCACCTGTTCACCTCCGTGCTAAATGTAAAGTAGCTTCCAGGCAGTTCTGAGCGTGCTCAAGAGAGGTGATGGGGGAGTTGGGGGGGGGGGGGGGGGGATGGTTGACATGGTACTCCCAACTGTGCCAACTGAGTCACTGAAATTAAGACCAATTTAAAAAGGTTTCTGGTGGACAGGGCCGCCCCCCCCTCCACCCACTGGCTATGCCCTCCACTCAACCCCACATCCCCCCCCCCCAACCAACCATCCCACCATCTCTTCAGCTCGCCACTCTGACCTACCCCCACCTCCACACCCACGCTACCACCCACCTACCTCTGGGACTGCTAATCTATTCCAACACATTTCCAGCAGGCCAGTTATTCCAACTCACTTCCTGTTGCTCTAACATGCACAGGACGAAAATGGAAGTTAAGAAAACAAGAACCCAGCGTTGGTTCTCCGTGAGCTTTCAGGTGGATGACGATGACAGTTTAGATCGTGGAGCCAGCTGGGAGAAGGAAAGGAAAAATGTTTCATGACCTCCCGCTGGCTGGAGCAACAGTTTGATCAATTTTCACAGAGGGGTGCTGAGTCACTGCCGTGGCAGAGATACCGTGACCTGTGAAAGGCCAACTGTGACAAATCACAAGTAGGTGCCTGTAAATAAGTGAAGCTCAACCCTGGATAGCAACAACAGGGGCCTAATTCACAAAGGAGGCTCAACAAACTCCAAGTCAAAAAACTAACTCGGAGTCAACAAACTCTGAGATCAGAAACTCTGTTTTTGGTTTCAGAACAGCTGTTCTGAGTTGGTTCAGTCAGCTCTGAGTATGTTGACTTCGTGTTACCGCGACTATAAAAAGTCATCATCAATGGAGCTCTGATACGGTGATTCACCATGGCAACGGCAGTAAACAGAAGAGATCCTCCTACTCTTCTTCGTTGATTTAAAGTTTTTTTTTTTGCAGTCACGTGACTTCCTGCAGCAGCTACCTGTATCGGTGAAGGAAAGTTAGTAGTTTAAACAATTAATGAGAACTTCTAAAACATGTTGACTATTTGATAACTTTGTGGTGAATGGAAAAGAAGAAAATAAAGTATGTGTAGGCTATGTGCGTCTTTAAAAAACAGTGGCCTACACTTTTCTCTCAGTTCTGCTTCATTCACTTTGTAATAATATAGCAGAGTATGTTCAGCTCAGTTTAGTTGGCATTAGAAAATCAATAGTAAAATTAATAATCCATGCTGTTTTGTGTTAAGTGTGGATATACTGCACCGAATTAAAATCACTTACTTATTTATTATTAAACTATCAAACTATCTATTCAGATCATCAACATACATTACTGACACAAAACGCAACATTTCATCGTTCAGATGTCTCCAAAATGATCGGTTTTCGGATTGAACTGCACACGAAGGGGAGGAGACAGACAAACTTAGGGTATGTTGAAGTAAAACTGCTCCCGATCAGGTTTAGTTCAGAGAGTCAGTTGCCGCACTAACAGACTCTGAGTATCAGTTACCTCAGTTTCTGCAATCGGCTCAATTAAACTTCCTGGCTCAGAGTTCAAGGAGACACAGAATCAAAATCCATTTTTACCTCGTCTTTGTTGAATAACTATAGTCTACCCGCATTCAAAAACATACGAAAAAAATCCTAGACATTCTGAACATCTCCGTTTCATTGAAGTTCCTCCTTTAGAAATGTTCGCCAGAAATCGGGCCAATCTGAACAGCAGATTGGACAGAACAACAGAA
>JBAMYA010041975.1:0-14992 GCA_037176975.1 Arrhamphus sclerolepis | reverse complement strand
TATATATATACACACACACACATACATATATATGAATATGCATGTGTGTATGTATGTATATGTTGGGTTTTTTTTGTTTTTGTTTTTCCTTTTTTTTCTGCAACGAGGAAGTGGGCGGAACATGAATGATGCTTGCGCGTGTCCGTGTGGGTGCGTGTGAAGCCTCTCTCTTTTGTGTAGCGTTCAGGTGCACTTTACCGTAGTTGGTGAAAACTTTCAGATATGGGATCAAAGGATTTTATCAGATGGACCAGCACGCGTTTATGAAAGCTAAAATTATGTCTCAAAGTCCGTACGTCGTCAGTCGAAGGGACGTGTATTTAAAGTGAAAACGTCGACCAGAGGTAAGAGTTTCAAAACTTTATTAGACGATGTAACGTTCACTATGAGCTGAAGTTCTGTTATACGTTGCTCGGAATTCCCACGGAATGACGGTTCCAGTAGTGCTCATTTTTATATTCGTGTGTGTAAAAAAAGAAGAAAAAAGCAACATTGTATTTTCACACTAGTATTTTTTTTAAGAAGGACCCTAATTAAACAAATGAGGTAAACGTAGAATACTTGGCTGTAAATATACATCTATGTTGTAATGGAGAAGCAACCTAGAAAGAAAGTGAGTGAATAACAGTCATTTCTGAAAAGACTTTTTTTCTATTATAGCTACTTGTAATATACACACACGTGTGTGTGTGTGTTTGTGTGTGCGTGGGTGTGGGTGTGTGTGTGTGCCTGCGTGTGTGTAAACACACACTCATTATAGCCTTCCTAAATGGTTTTCCTAAAATGTCACTATATTTTAAAGCAAGAACACTTTTGAAGAGTTTTGAAAGTTTACAGTCAGACAGATTATGTAAAAATTGGGAAATTATGAAACAGTCTTCTCAGGCGTCGTAAACCAGCAAATATCACCCAAGAGGAAGTCTTCTAAATAACTAAAGATAATGTTAATGGTCATTTGTTCACCATCAAACACAAAACACAAAGCAGGGGAAATCGAAAGCATCTATGTTCTGGTATTGCTGACCACCCAGAATGCTTTTACTCTACCAGCCACATTATCTCTGTTTTAGTCTATATAGTTTTCTTAAGTGTCTGTAAAGGTTTTTCTTTTCATTTTCTGTCAAACACACCAATATATTGTCAGTAATGTGGGATTTCAAACATCAACCTTCTGACTGACAGATTTCATAACTTCCTTACTTGCTCTGTTTCAGAGCTGCATTTATAAAGTTTGCTAAAGGTCAAATGGAAAAGCCTGTGGGTCGTTGGAAAAATGCTTTTACGACCACAATATAACTTTTAACAAATAACTTTTTGACAGATGAGAAGTCATTTTTGGCAAAAAATAAAAGGCAATTTTACAGTTTGAGATCAGGGTTGAAGTCAAAATTGGGCCTGTTTTCCTAGATATGGGTCCGGATGAATTGCTGTCATTGACGGAAAGATCAAATTTTATTCAAACACATTAATTCTAAAGGAAAATGTCAACATATATGCATAATAAATCTCACAAAACTATTTTTTTCTTCCAAAGAAGGGTTAAACGATATTTTAATAGTCTGGAATAGCCAAACTATAGTCTTCAACTTGATCCAATAGACTAATCTCTTGTGAAAAAACCAGTAGTGAGAAAACCTCCCAATATACCAAAATTGAAGCCTTTCTTTAACTGAAAGTAACTTCAGAAGTCTTAGATTCACATATATTTTCCACTTTAAAAAATATTGGATAATTCTATATAATTAAACGAATATATTTTATTGTATTTTTTATCATACTTGCTTGACTGGGTTCTTGATTGGGTCTTCTTTCAGGTCAAAGGTAAACAAAATTTTAAATGATTCGTACTGATCCTGCAGCATCAGCAATATAAAACACATTTAAACACTGAAATTGTAAACACCAACTACCCCTGTTGTCATTTTCAGAGACTACGATGAACTGCGTTGTTTTGTTATGTTAATTATTCCGATGTGTGTCAGTAAATAATTTATGCCTGTGTGAAAAATGAAGACATCTCCACATGAAATTCTATTTCTTCATAGCCCTTAAAGGTGACAGGCCACTCTGGTTTACACTCACAAATGGCTGTGCATAACTTTGTGAGGTATTAGCAGTATTAGTCATCAGATGTTTCCATGCACTACTGATTCTGAGAGTCACACCATTTAGCCGACTGACAAACAGGAAAGAGCGTCTGCAAACAGCACTCTCGCCTCTCAGTCTGTCAAACAGTGAGAGAGAGGGAAAAAAAAAAAGACAGACTGAGACACCGAGAAAAAGCCAAACCACAATGACCTATATCTCCACATAGGTCAGTGCTTTGAATTAATCTGCTCTTGACGGCACTGTTTTTAACATAGTTTACAAATTCTCCCACCTCCCCAGTTTTGGTTAATCTTAAAGAAAAGCACTAAACATGAGTTTGCCTTCCCTTTGAGATGTCTCATAAGCACTTTCTGCAAGTTTTGCAAGACATAGTAAACGTAAGGGAATACTGTACCAATAACAAAGATGTTTCCCTTATACTCGTGTAGCCTCACGTAGAGACAGGGACTACGTGAGCTAGTGAGTCACAGCAGCAGGTACAATGGTGATGTGTCTCTGAGTTGTGGTGTCACTGTGGCTTGAGCGCTCATTTTCTGTCTGTAACTAGCATGCACCAGGGGAATATTTGCTTTCTCAACAGGACACAATTTAGTACATCAAGGCTTTTCCTGACAGGGAGATTAAAAAAAAAACAGAACAGACATTGAAAGCTTTCATTTGCATGGGAAAGTAGTGACAAAAGAGAAATGATACAGTGTAAGCATCCTGCTTTCACAAAGATTCACTTCTTATCTGAATGCTTGTGGCATGATGTAAATCAAAATGACACAAAAATGATTCTACAATGTAGGACTGTGAAAAGAGAGGAGGGAAAGAGTGTATGAGAAGAAAGAAAGTGACAAATGAAAGAGACTCACTGACTGAAGAGAATGGGGATAAAACTGTGCCAGACTGCATTTTGCCCGAGAGTTGGAAATAAAATACTGTAAGATGGATTTCCAGGCACAAAAGTGAATGACTGTAAATGATAAAGAGGTAGAGGGATCGATGATGAGCTTTTATTATTGTAGCGTTGATTGATTTTTGTCCTCAACCTGATGGCATGAGGAGATTAAAATTTATTATACTTGTAAAAGAATCCTGGTGTTCTACATAGATATGCAATTTTGTGTTTAATTAAATTGGTGGGTGCTTTGTGCAGGGAAGGCTACATTCAGAGTGATGAAATTCATGCCACATAATAGGGGTAAAAGAACATCAAAAGAAAGGTCAGAAAGAAGCACTTTCATCTACTTTAAACTGGTATTGCGACGCTTCGCTCTGTGTTTATCCCTCTTTCATTAGTATTTCATTTTGTAAATGAAGTATATGTTGTTTATTTCCAGTTACAGTTTTCTTTTCTGATTGCAGTTTCTGATTTCCTTAACATCTGACCCACCAATCCTGATTTTGGCTTCAAACTTTAATCAGCTGCATACATTAATATAAATGATCGTGAAAGATGGTAAAGGGTGCAGGCTATGTGCTCTACAAGCTTTGTTTTTAGACTTTTATCATTTGTTAGCTCCAGAACATCGAACATTCTTAGCAGGGATTTATAGTGTTGGATCAGTTATTTACGTCTCAAATGTTTTGATTGCTGCTTCTCCACAAGTTTTTTTTTCTTGCCTTACCCTCTTCCATTACATGGTCATCATGATCTCATCATGGTTTACTTACTGCTGGGTGCATTCGAAGGTGATAAGATACATTTACGAGCAAAAATAGCCAAGACTGTACGTATGATGCATGTACTGAAAAAAATGTAACTAGTATTGTCTGATATCAGCAACCAGTATTACTAATAAAGGTCAATCAAAAATATTCCCATATTCCCATTGCAGCTAATTTGTTGACTCTTCAAGCATTCATATTATTGAACTGAACTGTGTCTATTAAATCTAAATACTATATCAGTTGCATTGAAGTGAATTGGATCATATCAAATCAGCTGAATCGAACAGTATTAGTGCTCAGTGGTGTGGCAACACTATCGCCACAGCTTATAGCTAGAAGCTTGCTGATTCAAATCCCAATTAGGCTCTTCCTATTTGGAGTTTGCCTGTTCACAATCCAAAACCACCAATCTTAGGTTGATATGTGGTTTTAAATTGTCTGCAAAAGTGACGATGCATGTGGTTTGACATTGGGCTGAAGAATTTGGGAAAAAAATGCTCATTTGCAACTTTTTAAATGAATATTGCAAATGTGATTTGATCATAAATTATGAATCTCAAATTCATTATCCACCCTGCAATAAGATTCCTAATATGTACTGCAGATTACTCTTGACACAAATGGTAAGCAGGGAAGTGCACGGTTTGTAACTGAAAGTCATCGTCTTTGAAGTGTGACACGAGTATGGATGGCTTAGTTATGCCTAACTGCCCACAAATCACTTGTTGTGATATAAAACTCCAGATTCTTTGTGGCATCACATCTTTCTTCTATCATTCTGTTTGCAGTTCTGGAAATCTAATGTGACTAAAATGCGTGTGAGAGGGAATACCATTTCTTTAGTTGAGAGTTCTGCTGAGGTTTTCAAACCCGTATAAATTTATGATAGTCACTGTGTTCATAGACAGTGTGTCATTAGCCAAGAAGTGGGTAATAGAGTTGGTTATCTTCCTGTGCTTCCATGAGACATTGGCTGTTGCCATCGCAGTTGATTCTGTTTCATTATCTGAGCAGAAACGTCATCCCTAGATTCAAATTACTTCATACTACTTCATATTCTTTGTACAGCAGCCTGCGGTGCTTCTTTAAATGCTGGCGATGGTGTTGACTGCTGTCATAGCAACTAAAGTGCAGCACTTTTTGCACAACATCCCTTTCTGCTGTTTCATACAGCTTTGGGGCTAATGTTACATATATATCCTTTTAGGCTGAACAGTGACATAAATAGACACATAAATATCATACATAAATAGACACTCATGTGACCCCTAGACTTGCACAGAGAGCCTTTGAACCCCTTTTTTTCTCAAACCACATTGTGTCATGTTGCAAAGAAGTGGGACAAAGCTGTCAAAGCTAACGGCAGGGCCAATGACTAGCTCCCTTTCAAGCACTTCAAATGAGCATGGGCATCTGATTCGTCAGCTTTATTGCTTATATAAATTTATCTGATGTGCTAACAAAAGAAAATAAATTCACTCCCTGTAAAGTTGTCATGGATGTAAAATCTAACTATAGAGACCAAAACCAATTTTTGTACCAGGCTGTAAATATGTTTAATTCTACTGAAAAGTTAGACCTTTTAACATGGGAGTCAATGGGGATTTGTTCTGTTTTGGAGCCAGCACATAGTGGTCAGTTGAGGAACTGCAACAAAATGTACTTCTGGATGAGCTTCAATCCAGAAGTGGGATGGTTGCCGCTTGGCTGAAGATCAGAGTAAAAAGTTATATCTTCCCTGTTTGCTGCAAAATGTATAATACAACAAAGAATCAAATGGATTGCTGAATGAAATTTCCTGTAGGAAAATCTGAGTCTGACTCAATATTCTGGTTCTGTCTTTGCATATCTAATAATATTATGCTCCTCTCTAACTACTTTCCAGATAATTTTCTGTTCTTTTGGCCTTAAGGTTGGGGGTCCTAATCTTTCAAATCTTGCAAACGACTAACATATTTGTTGTTTTTCTTTCTCATTTTCCTTGGACATGTCTTTTTTCCTCTCCTCATGTCATCTCCTATTCTCTCCTGCCTTCACTATCCTCTTCAGCCCTGTCCCCCCATCTTCTGCCATGTCTGTATCCATGAGGAACCCACCTCAGCGCCGGCGCTCTCTGGGTCCCGTCTCTCCCAAACGAATCTACAGAAACCTGTCTGTCAGACTGAGGGGAGGAGAATCATCTGTTGCTGTGGAGGGCGACACACCCAAACAGCCCAGCAGGCCTGCAGAAGCTGTAAGATATTTTGTTGTAGTTATGAGGAGAGCTCTGATCTGGACCTTGTACTTTATTTTAGGTTTTATCCAACTGCTGCATGTCTCAGAGAGAAATCTTTCACTTTTACTTCACATTAATCAGGCAGCATGAGTTAGTTACAGCTGAAATGATTTGGAGGTTAATCAATTAGTCATTTGACAGAAAGTTTGGAACTGTTTTCATAACTGAGCACTTACTTCGTGATTTTTGTAAAACATTCGCTCATTAATCAGAAGATTAATTTATTCTGAACAGAGCAATTAGTTTGCTGCCGCATACTAAGATGGTTTAAAATGAGCTCCAGCCACTGAGTTTTTCTTGGCAGTCAATGTCTGCCAAACAAATGTGTAAAAAAACATAATGTCAGAATGAATGCAGAACATTTAAATTATACTTCTTTTTATTAAAAAAAAACAAAAAAAAAAAACAAAAACTTTTTATATATGGTTATTTTTTTATATTCTCTATATGATTCTTTCACTGTATATATGATTCTGCTTTCAAATATAATTAGTTAGTGGACTGAAGTTTGACTAAGTTTATTGATTAATTCTCCTGAGCCATATTTGCAATTATTGATTACAGCAGGTTCAGAATTAAGAGAAGAAACAGTTGTTTTCCAGATTCAGACTCAAGTTTTTATTTATGAGAACAATACAAGTCTTCAAAGACAAAAGTGCTGGGAAATCACTTAAGTGCCTTAAGTGACTTGTGTGAGGTGTTGTGGACAGTTTTGAAGTCATAATTTTACATTCTCCTGTTTTTCTTTGCTCCAAATTCCTGTTTTGATGCAAAAAGTTTGATTAGAAAACAATTAATTGCTTGACTATCATGATGAGACGTTGTCCCCCCATCTAGTAAACCCATTTTGTCCGATAATAACTACATTTCCTAAGTAGTTTTTGTTTTATGAGGCTACAACAAGACTACATCCTCCTAGGCTGCTTTGATTAATGAGTCCTGCATATCTGTTTCAAACAATGACTCTTTGCAGAGCAAGTCCCTTCCCTCAACCTTTTAAAATAAATCTCTTTTTGATGCATAAACCTGCTTCTTGTACCTCACCCCCTGTGTACCCTTTCTCTTTCTCTCAGTACAAGACCCTTTGGGAGGCGGTGGAAAATGAGGACACTTTGGCTGTACAGAGCCTTTTGTCCAAAGACCACACCAGCAGTGCAGGAGGAGTGGCAGGAAGAAGCATGTGGGAGAGAGGAGAGAAGAAAGAGAAAGACTGGGACAGAGATAAGGAGAAGGGGGTGAACAGAATGAGCGAACAGGGCCTGGTTCCCCTAGACGTGGCAGCCCTTACCCACAACTCCCCTCTGCTTCATGTGCTAACAAAGGCAGGGGCCAGACATAACCCTGTTTGTGAGTTCTAAGTTATAAAATATAGAATAAAAAGAAAACTGCTTTGAAAGACTTTCTGTTTATCAATTATAAATTACTTTCCAATTGTGTTCAATTAATAATCATAACTGTTTTACTCCTCAGTGTGCCGGCCTGTAGAATGGGCCCTTAAGCTGGACAACCTGGTAGCCCTGGCAAGTAAACGAGTGGAAGAGAAGAAGACAGAGTTGGTGAGGAAAGCAGTTGCAGGGCCCCAGGCACAGGCTGATGTTCAGAGACAGGTCCGTCTCTGGAGACTGAGGCTGCAGCTGTACTGCCGGATGAGAGAAAACTTCCACAATACAGGTCAGTGGTCTTGTGACAGCTTGCGGCTCAGGACATGAACTCATCTTTAGTGGCAATAACTTCTGTAGAGGTATTCTCTATGATGTGAGTTTCTCCAACTGTTGACAGTGATTTTTTGCTAACTCATTTATGTTTTTTCAGTTTATTGAGGTTTGCATGTGTTTAATAATGCCCAGCCCTCTTTAGGTCTTTCCAAACCATTTCAATTATGCTGAGGTCTGGACTTTGACTGGGCCATTGCAACACCTTGATTCTTTTATATTTCAGCAATTCTGTTGTAGATTTGTTGAATTTCAAACATCATTTCAGCCAAGGTCTATCTGTTGATCAGATGTACTCCTGTTACACTTTTGGTACACATAAGAGTTCATGGTTGACTTAATGACCATGAGGTTCCCGGGACTTCTAGTGCCAAAACAAATCCAAATTGTCACCATTCCACCAGGTGTTTGGGCTGATAAGCTGTGTGGCTTTTGTGCATTATGGCCAAAAATCTTAATTTTGGTTTGATCTGAGAACCATACAGAGCAACAGGACATTGTTCAGATGCAGCTTTGCAAACCTGATCAATGAAGTTATAGACTTTTTATAGAGAAAAGACTTTATCCTGGGGAAAAAAACACTCTACCATTCTTTTTAATAGTTTTACTGTCATGAACTTTAACATTTAAAATGCAAACTGAGATCTGTAGAATCTGAGATGGCTCCTTGTTTTTATTGTGTTTTATTGTTTTTTTTAAGCTTTCAAGTCAGCATTGTTTGATCTGAACTTAATTTGCTAAACCATCCAGTCCTGAGAAGATTGTCAACTGTATTGTATGTTTACCACTTCTGGATGACGTTCCTCACTATCACACTCAGAGATGAGCATTTTGAATGATCAGTACCTGAGTGGACGCATCAACGGTTTACTTTGTTTCTCACGTGCTGCTTCTGCATTTTGACTCATTTTTTTAATACTGAATAATGGTAATATGTTGTAAGGATAATGCAAGAATCACCAAGTATATAAAATTAGCTTTCAGAACAGCCTATAAAAAAATGAGCAGCATTCTTTATTGTGAGATTGACAGTGATCACAGGGCAAACAGAGCAAAGTTCGTTTGAACAAACTGCATAGATGTGAAAACACAAACCCACACAGCAGATGCGGTGCAGATGCAGCATGATGAGAATGCAACCAGCGAGTCAGTACGCTATGATCAGTATTCATGTCAGCTTTCTGCAGTGAAGCTTTTGAAAACTACCTGTGCAAAAATAGCTTCCACACACTCCTGTATCTTTGGTTCTGTCAGTAGGCGTGTAGCACTCTTTAACATCCGTGGTACGGCACTGACTCCTCACATGATCATTACACGGCCCCATAACAATCATGATACAAGAGCCTTAACTTGACATTTCAATCCACTGACATACATTTTTATTCTCAAAACTGTGCACTTTCAATCTAAAGTGTGATGTTTCAGCAAAGCTCTTCACAAAATCAGTCCAGTTTTTCTGCTTTCTCATTATCCTCCTGAAGTTTAAGTAGAAAACTTCTGTAAGCTCTACAAGTTACAGTGCATCTGGAAAGTATTTGCAGCGCTTCACACTTTGTCTGCATTTTGTTGTTTTTTTCCTTTAAAACCCTACACACAATACCCCATAATGACAAGACAACAAGATTTTTTTTAATAACAATAAAAAAAACTAAGAAATCACATGTACATCAGTATTCACAGCCTTTGCCATGAAGCTGAAAATTGAGCTCAGCTACATCCTGTTTCCATGGATGATCTTTGAGATGTTTCTGCAGCTTAACTGGAATCCACCTGTGATAAATTCAGTGGAGTAAATATGATTTGGAAAGGAACACATTTGTCTATATGAGGTCCCACAGTTGGCAGTAAATGTCAGAGCACAAACCAAGCAAAGGGAGACGTCTGTAGACGTCCGAGACAGGATTGTCTCAAGGCATGAAACCGGGGAAGAGTACAGAAAAATTCTGCTGCTTTGAAGGTCCCAATGAGCCTAGTGGCCTCCATCATCTGTAAATGGAAGAAGATTGGAACCACCAGAACTCTTCCTAGAGCTGGCCAGTCATCTAAACTGAGCAACTGGTGGAGAAGGGCCTTAGTCAGGGAGGTGACCAAGAACCCGATGGTCACTCTGTCAGAGCTCCAGCGTTCCTCTGTGGAGAGATGAGAACCTTCCAGAAGAACACCCATCTCTGCAGCAATCCAATCAGATCTGTATGAGTAGCCAGATGGAAGCCACTCTTTAGTAAAAGGCACATGGCAGACTACCTGGAGTTTTACCAAAATGCACCTGAAGGACTCTCAAACCACGAGAAATGAAATTCTCTGGTCTGATGAGACAAAGATTGAACTCTTTGGCATGAATGCCAGGTATCATGTTTGGAGGAAACCAGGCACCGCTCATCACATGGCCAATACCATCCCTATAGTGACGCATAGTGGTGGCAGCATCATGCTGTGGGGATGTTTTGCAGCAGGAACTGGGAGACTAGGAGACAGGATGGAGGGAAAGATGAATGCAGCAAAGTACAGAGATATGCTGGATGAAAACCTGCTCCAGAGCGCTCTTGACCTCAGACTGGGGGCAACGGTTCATCTTTCAGCAGGACAATGACCCAAAGATATCAGCCAAGATATCAAAGGAGTGGCTTCAGGACACCTTTGTGAGTGTCCTTGAGTGGCCCAGCCAGAGCCCAGACTTGAATCTGACTGAAAATCTCTGGAGAGATCTGAAAATGGCTGTGCACCGACGCTTCCCATCGAATCTGATGAAGCTTGAGATGTTCTGCAAAGAGGAAATGTGAAACTGCCCAAAGACAGGTGTTTTAACCTTGTGGCATCATATTCAAGAAGACTTCAGGCTATAGTTGCTGCCAAAGGTGCATCAACAAAGTATTGAGAAAAGGCTGTAAATTTATGTAAATGTGATTTCTTAGTTTTTTCTTTTTTAATACATTTGCAAAAGTTTCCAAGAAAAAAGCTTTTTTTCACATTGTCATTGCAGGTTATGGTGTGTTTTGAGGAAAAAATGAATTTCATTCATTTTGGAATAAGGCTGTAACATAACAAAATGAGGACAAAATTAAGTGCTCTGAGTACTTTCCGGATGCTCTGTATTTCATCCAGAGACGATTGAATTTCTGTGATGAAGGCAAAACAGTTTGTTAGATAGTTATCAGATACGCAGCTAGACAGCACAGTTGGCCCATTTTTATCATAAAGAGGCCTATTTATAATTTTCCAGCATACAGGGCAGGAATAACTTTTACTTGTATTAAACATCTGCTCTGTTCACATTGTGAAAATGAACAGCTCCCATGATGCTGAGGGTATATCAGCAACTGCTGTTGC
The DNA here is from genome assembly GCA_037176975.1 of Arrhamphus sclerolepis. Lineage (NCBI taxonomy): Eukaryota > Metazoa > Chordata > Actinopteri > Beloniformes > Hemiramphidae > Arrhamphus > Arrhamphus sclerolepis. The sequence continues at coordinate 3,913 of JBAMYA010041975.1, read as the reverse complement.
TCAGGTTGAACAATGAGACCATGAGACAGTGAGATGTAAGACTAAATTATACAATGGAGGTAGTTCATTTTAATGTCACAGAGACAACTGTCATAAAATCAAATTCATCAGATGTGTGTGATTTTTTTTAAATAAATGATACACCTGATATCTTATTTTGGAGAGTAAAAACACTGTACTGGAGCATATCAGTACAGCGTTTTTACTCTCTGTTGTTGTTTCCCTCAGAATTAAGTAGCTCTAATTTTATGTTATTTTGTCTTTCAACTGTCCCAGAGCTCCCTGGCCCTCCCAGTCATGTATCTATACTAATAACCAGCACATCATCTCTGTGTGTGGTGATCAGAGAACCAGAGGGAAACACCGTGGGGCTCATCACCCGCTACAAAGGTATGTGGCAATTTAAAAAAAACAGTAAAATGAAGATGGAATACTGTAGATGGACTGATTGATAACCAAAAGGGACATTCAGATATGAACAAAAAAAATGGAAAAAGTTTTATGGAGTCAGTAAAATAAATTAATGGTGCATTTATTTTATTAGTCCAATAAAATCTAAATCTCACACACTATTGGAACTGCTTTTTATTTAACACTTCGGTAAATTTACTTTAGTTTCTGTTACTTAGACACTTCAGCTTCAGAGCCAAGAGTAGATTAAACTCTGGTACAACATGTTCTTCAGGTTGTATATTTTCAAACCCTGAGCTCACCGAGCAAAGCCAAAGAGATTTGTCAGTGAGATTGTTTTTTTTTTTTTCCCCACAGTGGAATGGAGCACATCAGCCTGCTTCAAACGCATCCTAGGCTCTGCTCAAGTTATAGAAACCAAGCACCCATCCTATATTATCAAGGGATTGACAGCAGTAAGTCATGTAACCACACAAACATGCTGTAGATGGAAACCCACATCACGTGAAGCAATAATACAGACACACATGCAGTCACTCAAACCTACTCATGAGCTGTACTCACTGGATCAGTCATCCACTGCTGTGAATCATTTTCTATAAGAGAACATTTTTTTGTCAGCCTTACTTCACCAGATGAATTAATAATGAGAGCGCTATCTGATCTCTTTGTCCTGCAATGGGTGATTCATGACATTATTGCACTGTGATAATTTGGGAGTCTGGTGCTTCTCCATATACAGGGAGCGCATTACTTTGTAAGAGTGAGTGCCTACAACGTGAAAGGATGGGGTCCTCCTCAGTGCTCTTCTCCAGTCAGCGCTGCCCCCTCCAGTAAGTATACTGAACTGCAAAACTTCAAAGAAAGGAGATTTTCTGTTTTGAAAGCCCTGGTATATCCTTGTCTCTGTCATCTTGTTATAATTATGAGTTAAATGATGTCAAGCTTGATTTATAGAAGGTGAAATGACTCATAGTTGGAAGCAGGGTTGAAAATTAGTTTTTCTCTTCTTCTTTTTCTAAAATCTACCCCATTTTTTTTGACCATCCACTTTTGCTGGTATTATGTTAGTAATTGCACAAAATAATGTCATGTCACTAAATAAACACTAAAAACTTTATAATATAAAAGGCAAACACACTCACATTCTTTCATTTACACAAACATCGATCAAGCATAAACCTGGATCCTGCTATTCAGTTTAGTCTTATCTTGGCACCTGGCACCTTACCCATTACCTGTCTTTTAGGAAGTTCTCAAAGAGTCTGAGATGTTCATTTGTTCACAGCCCTTTTGGGACTAGGTGCTGAGTTTGAGAGCTGTTGAGGTGTGATGGCTGACTCCCTCCCTCTGGGGGTGGACTTTCAGGAAGTCCTTAATCCATGGCCTTAGATAATCCCAGGGTGTCAGATGGGACACCAGTCTGCTGGGGAGGATGGTCTGCAAAGAGGAGCTGACCAGTTCCCCTGGTGCCTCAGGTGGGACAGAGTGGTGACTGGTGAGAGTCATGCCCGGGTGGAAGATGAGAGGTAATATGGTTCCATACCAGTTTTTCAAAGCACTTCATGATGATGGACATGAGTGCTGTTGGACAGTAATCATTAAAGCGGCTGATGGAGGTACTCTTTGAAACTGGTAGATTTGTAGAGGATTTCAAACAGGGTGGGACTGGGACTGGGTCTGGTTAGAATTTTTAATGAGGACACCAGCCAGCTGTCCAGGCACGCTGTCAGGTCCTGCAGCCCTCCTCTGGTTCACTGCCCTCTCATCCTTCATGACAGCTACTCCATCTTAGAATCAGAATCGGATTCAAAAGAATGTTTTCATGCATTATTCTTTCAAAGTAGTAAGACAGGGATGGGCAACTCCAGGCCTCAAGGGCCCCTGTCCTGCATGTCTTGCATATTTCTCTGAAACAACACACCTGATTCAACTGTGTTGTGCCAGTGAAACATGCAAGACATGCAGGACAGGGACCCTTGAAGCCTGGCGTTGCCCATCCCTGTAGTAAGAGGAATGACCATCTTCTCCATCCTGACTGTCTTCATATCTCTCTGTCCTCGTGCAGTCCTTTCCTTGGAATTCACTGCTGTCAGATATTAACCACTGTTGATTAAAGAAAAACTGTTTTTAATTTCACTTCCTTGCAGCGTGCCTCCTCCTGGTCGTTCCTCCGGCCCCCATAGACCTTTTTTTTTTTTAGTTCTTAGTGCAAAAGAAGTTCTGATGCTTCACCACATTCCCTATTGTGTCACGTAAAATGATGGACTCTTTATTGTGAGATGTTGATTCTTCGGCTATTATTTATTTTATTCGTACCTGATAGGTTGAGCAAACTGACCAAACACTACACAAAATAACCTACCTACATTTGGCAGACGTTGGGTTGTAATTTCCAACCCTGGTTGGTAGATTCATGAATTATTAAAATGTTGAGAACTGGGCATGAATATTTTTCCTCATTAGATCCTGACTTGCTTAAATTGCTTTACGTACTGTTGCTGTTCATTTAATGTTGTTGATTACAAAAACAAAAGAATGCTACACAATGGTTTTGAAATGGAGTACAAAAACAAAAGTATGGATATACTACATACCATTGGAAACAATAATAAAGTGTATTAAACCCTGTTTCCTGTTAGAGTACAGGATTTAATACAGAGTTGGAGCGATTCTGTTGCTTTCAAGCATATCATATCTCAACATCTGCACAATACTCCCTAACTTTGTATAATGCACCTCCCTCTTTTTCTCACTGTGCAGGTTGGAGGGAGTGCGTTGGTGTAAAGTCGCAGATCAGAAACTACGAGGTCCTTGTGAGGAAACTGCTGGAAGATGCCACAGAATCACAGTATAGAGGGTACTGCATAGGTAAAAATGTGTATTTAAGCATATATGTAATTGGAAATGCTGCAGCACAACAAAATTGAATGTTTTTTTTTTTCATGCAAGAGGTGTACAAGTATTTTTCATCTTTATAATGAACATAAGAGCCTGAAATTAAAAACAACAACGAATCATGGTGACTTGAACTAAAAGCCAACTATTTTATTCCTCTTTTACAGCACTGCATGTGTCTGACATTTCACCAATCAAATATCTCGTGCGTTTTGGCAGATTAAGTGGCTTTCATCCAGTCGTAACCAACGCTCCTCTGTTCCACAGAGAACTCGAAGCCCCAGAGTCCCAACAAGCGTCTGTCAGTGTCTCGAGGCCTCAAACAACTGTTCCAGTCCGCCACCAAGTTTGTTCGTCTCCTACAAAGGTAGCATTCATCTGTCTTACTTGTCCCTCGGTACCTTGAGGGTATAAAAAGCAATGGATTAATGTGATGGATTAAATGGGTGTAGACTGCAAAGTACAAGCTGAAACTCTTGTTTTGTTTGGTATTTTGTGTGTGTGTGTGTGTGTGAGAGAGAGAGGGGGGGGGGGGTCACGAGTCGAGGAGGGACTCGGCGCTGGGGGCCTTGTAGAGGTATTTCCAGATGGCGTAGTAGTGCAC
>JBAMYA010041974.1:0-14995 GCA_037176975.1 Arrhamphus sclerolepis | reverse complement strand
TTCCATATTGTACACTGAGTGTGTCGAAAGGTATAAATTTTCTGCTTATGATTAAATGTTCTAAATACTTTATTCCTCGGTTGCTCCACTGAGTGAAGTTATAACGGCTAATAAAATGAATCTGAAAGTGACGTCATACTCAAAAGTGTTCAAAGCCAAACAATTTTACGAATTAGCAAATTTCACAACAACGAAATGTTTCAAAAAGTTGATATGTTCCAACAAAAAATGTCACTTTTAAGTTAAAAAGTCCAAATATTGTGACATACGTGGTTGTATGATAAGAATATTTGGTTGTTAAAAAAAGCAATTTTAAAGCAAAATTTGCTTCTCTTATCTAAAAAAGATAGCTTTTTTGATTTTACAATAAAAAAAATTGAGATTTTGTCACAAAAATATCAATTTTGGTATAAAAGCTGCAATTTTGTAAAATTTTAGATTTTATGACAAAAGTTAACTTTTTTATGAAATAAGTGATATCGAAAATCTTCTATTTTGCAACAAGTTTTTTTTTTTTTTTTTTTATAAAATAAAAAGGTAACTGAAATTTACTATTTAAACAAAACCTGCTGGACTTCAAAGGTCCTCTGAACAGAACTCTGGGTCACATGACTGGAGAGTTTGTCCAGTTTTTACAGCGAATGAACATTTCAGGATCTTTCTGAGCTCAAGTCTGCAGGGATCTGCTGTCAATCATCCTGCGGCTCCGGGGCCGATGGCGGTAGGCTAACCGAACTATGACGGGTTTACTCTGGTGATGGTTCCAGCAGAACTCTGCTAACCCTGGTTCCAGATGTTGGGACGGAAGGAGAAACGTTCTGTCCACAGTTAGTTCTTATTTTTTATTCTTCAGTTGCTCGTTCATCTTCAGTTGTCTCAGCAGACCTGAAGAAAGGGCCGTTAAAGTTGACACCAGCAGCAGGTGGACAGTTGCTGTTCAAGCTGTGAAAGACCAACCAGCCGTGTCCTGTTCTAATAAACTGCTGCAGTCACCTCCTCCTCAGAGCTCTCATTTCCACTCTGACACAAAAGAGTCGCCACATTAGCTCCCTTCCAAACCAATTAGCTGTGAGCAGCAGCGGTAGATCAGAGGACCCTCCAGCACCACATTTGCACAAACGCTCAACTCTCCTCAGAGAGCCCGTCTGGTCTCTAGAGCACAAGAAACTCAGTTAATCAGCTCCTTTAAAACTGCAACAGTGGTAATCAATAAGATAAAATTACTTCCATAAAAATGGAATGCAGTTATCGATACATCATTTAGAACCTGCAGTCGTTGTCGTGGACTGTATCTGACACGTTCTCTTTATACAGGCTACCTTTAGGAGACAGAACATCAACTTTCATTGCTATGCAGATGATACTCAGCTGTATTTATCTTTGTGACCAATAAAGCTAATCGAATAGGCTTATTGTTTGTATGCATTAAAATTGTGAAAACCTGGATGACTGGAAATGTCCTGCTTCTTAATTTAGATAAAACAAAATTCATTCTAACTGGGACTCCTGTTCTGAATTGAGCATCTTCACCATCTCTTTTAACTCAGTTTCAGATTCTCTTGGATAATTTAAATAGCATCAACATTGTCAATCAGTTCCTTCTACAGATCCATGGTAATGGTCCTACAACGGAGATGTTGGGTCCTACCACGGAGATGTTGGGTCCTACCACGGTGATGTTGGGTCCTACAACGGTGATGTTGGGTCCTACAATGGTGATGCTGGGTCCTACAATGGAGATGGTGGGTTAAAACTAGATGTTAAAATTAGATGATTAAATTTTGTGTTTCAGTCCTTGAATTTTTAATTTTCTGTATTTTTGAGCATCCATGGACTCCCTTCAGACCAGGTAACTTATGTTAGTGTTCATGACAGGAATGGTTCGTTGTCAGGCCTTGAAGTTCCTGGTTCCTGGTTGTAGGAGGTCACATCGAGCAGATTCCATGACAGCTTCCTCTTTTCCCTTCTCAAAGCTTTGAAGTGTGTTGAGCTCATTATCCTGCAGCTGAGCCACAAATCTAAAGTTTTTCTCCTTTCCAGTCTGCGTCGAGCTGTTTGGCCTCGTCTGCCCTCTCCAGGAGCTGTCTGCAAACACGACCCGTCCTCTGGTATCATCTGGTATTGCTGCCATTACAGCTGACTTCTTTTCTTCAGACTCGTGTTCTTCTGCATCTGCAGTGAAACAGCTCTTCTGAGGGGGAAAAAAGCTTTTGATGTGTGCTTATGTTTGATCTGCCTGATGGTGTTTTGCATTCAGCTGATCCAGTTTCAGTGCCGTGCTGCTGGGCCATGTGCTGCATGGAAACCCAGAAACTTCATAGAGGTCCAGAAACTCGACTTCTGAGCTTGAACTTAATTAGGGCTCACTGTTACTTTGCTTTTTCATGAAGTATCCGAGCAGCTTTTATTCAGATTCAGGATCCCTGAGCAACCTCAGACTACTAAAGCTACTTTGCCAGGCCTCTAGGTGGCGCTATCAGAGAACATTCTTTGACTAACTGTCAGTCAGGCGCTCTGGGCTTCAGAGGCTGTCTGTACAGTCTCTGGGTCACATGACCTGATGTTTGGTCCAGTGTTTACAGTTATTGCAGATCATATGTGGGGACCCCGTTCATGGAAGGAGAACAGATTTCCTCTAAAATGCAGTACATGCACTGGTGTAACACATTTGAGGTTTTCCAGCAACAACAGACTGGTTTTACTGGCTCATTCAGAGGTGGACCTGCTGGTCTTCTTGAGCTTCAGGAACTGATGGCTGAAGGTCCTCCTTCAGGATGTTCTAGTATAGAGCATAATTCATGGTTCCATCAGGTCCTGAAGCAGCGAGAACCCCTAACTCTCTCATGATGTCATTTCTGATCACTGACTCGTGGACTCTGAGCTCAGCTGAGACCTGTGAGACCTGCAGCGCTTCAGGTGTAGTTCTGGTTCTTCTGGACCTCCTGGATGAGTCCTGGATGTTCTTGCAGTAATGTTGGTAGGAAAGGTTCTCCACTGTTCCAGGTTTTCTCCATTTGTGGATGATGGTTTCCACTGTGGTCCTGGAGACTCAGATATGGTTTACAGACTGATGGAGGTCAACGAAAAATGAGACACAAAGTCTCTTTCTGGTTTCATAGATCAGGATGTGATGTTTAGATCTTTTAACCTCCTTCCTGTTGGCAGACAGGTTCTGCTGGAGTCATTTCTAGATTCAACTTTTTTTCCCTTCATTACCAAAATTTAACCTTTAAGCACAAAGATTCCGGTTCATTCCGGTTCATTCAGAGCTTCTGGACATTTCTCCTCCAGAAGCCAAGATAATTTCATAAAAGCTGAAACCTCGCAGGATTGTTGCTTATGTTCTCCGTCAGGTCTTGATCATCGGCATAAAAGCGAGATTAAGACAGACCAGCGCAGAATTAAATGATTAAACGTGAGCATTTGCTGCAGCTGTGAGCTCCGTTATTGATGTTATTGATGTGACGTCATCCTGAAGATGAGCCAAACTCCTCAATCAGCCATCAAAGGGCCACAACAGGAGGACCAACGTCTGCTCTCTTGGAGTTTCCCAGTTTTAGGAATAACAACTGTGACTTGTGAAAGTATTTTTGACGACGCCGGTGTGACGACTTCGATGTCCCCCAACGGGTCCCGGTCTCCCCCGGTCTCTGGACGTGGCCCTCCAGATTAAAAGCTCTCAGCTGCTGCAAAGCAAAACGAGCCTTTTCCTCAATCATGCGTTAAACTGATAGTGAACCTGGAATCCGACGGCAGACAAAAGCCTTTTTCCCGCCACTCCTTTTAAGTCGCGCCTGAGTTTGCGTTGACGAGGCGTGTTTGCCATCTTGAAAGCAGACTGGACCCCTCAATAACAAGAGAGCACCTGGTCCTTTCAGGTCCTGGTCCGTGGGCCGGCTGGAAGGAAAATTCCCCGATTTAGTTTTCCGCTCTGAGAATGTGACAAAAGCTACAGAGGGACGGCAGGAATGGCACCGGCACCTGACTTTTTCCAGCTGACATCTCCGCTGCTCGGACGAGGATTATCATCCAATTTGCCGCTCTCTTCCTGGGCTCAAGCCTATCCCAACAGCCCGGCACTTCAAAGGACCGGATGAAAAGAGGGCGATGAATGGTCATTCTTCAGGGGGAATTGGCTTAGTGAAGCTCTGCTTAAAATGGCGGCGATACAAAAAGAAGGCTTGTTTTTGATGTGCTGTGGAGTGTGATGGTCCAAGCAGCTGTACAGTAGGACGGCCCGACTCCTGCCCTCCGGTGTTTGGGCTCCGGAGAGCAGCCTTCAGTGCAGCAGTTGTGGCCCTCTGATGTACAAATCTTTTGATGTAAAAGTTGTTTTTCCAGTTTAATTCATACTGGAACCACTTAGTGACTCTTTGTAGATTACCAAATATCATTCAGTTCAGTTTTATGGTAGCTTTCATGATGTTCTAATCTCCACTTAGCGGCCCAGGTTGTCACCATCACCACTGCCTGTTACTATGGCTACAGATGCTGTGGAAAATTGTATTTAGATGTATAAGTAGCAGGTCACCAGATCAACAAGGATCTCAAGAGAGATTTATGTCTCCGCTTACAGCAATGGGGCCGTTAGGATCTACTGACTAATGTCTACGTGTAAAGCGGCAGAGCCGTTAGGATCTACTGACTGATGTCACCACTTAAAGCAGCGGGGCCGTTAGGATCTACTGACTGATGTCTACGTTTAAAGCAGCGGGGCCGTTAGGATCTACTGACTAATGTCTACGTTTAAAGCGGCAGAGCCGTTAGGATCTACTGACTTACGACTGATGTGGCCCTGAGATCTCCAGCAGCCCAGATACAGTTAAGAAACCTCACATCACAAAAGCGTTGTTGTTTTAACCCTCACAAGGCCTTAAGGGCTCGGGTCAAAACGACCCAGGCTTGATTCATAGGCAGACATAGGTGGTTAGGGTTTGAGGCCTTGTGAGGGTTAAACAATAAATCTGAAGAAAAAAAAAAAAACAGTGTATAATGAAAACAGCAGATACACGAACGCAAGAGAAGACAAAAATAAATAATCAGACAGACTGGTGTGCTGAAAACTGGTGATATTTATTTGCCCTGGGCTATGAGATACAACCACAAAGACACTGTGCAAAGAAAGCAGAGATTAAGTCACACTTAGGGAGGGTCAGCGAGCATGTTACACAAACAAAAACGATGTGTGTGCATGTGCACGTGCACGGTATACTGTCGTCAGAAGAGTTCATGCTACAAACAACATGTAAACCTTTAAAAACCAACTCACACTGAACACAAACACTTCAGTCCAAATGGATCAATGAGGTTGAACACTGTTTCCTGGTTTCTGCTGTGGTTCATCTCTGAAGACCAGTAACCAGTCTAAAAAACATCCCAACAAAGCTCCAGTACAATAAAAGTATTAGCAGAGAGGATACGTGACCGTCGTGCCAAAGTCGGGTGTCATTCAGATAAAGTACGATAACAATTTTAGTAATAAAAGAGGTTAAAAAGTTAGCAACAAATAAAAAAATTCAGAAATATTCAGGGAGTTTAGAGGCGAGGACTCGAACGCTGCACGGTCTGGAGCTTGTCAGAAGTTTCACATGTTGATCAGCTGATGACCAGAGACGACCCAGAAAACGACACTTTTACAATAAATGATGACCAAGAAATTAAAAGAAAAACATTTTATTTTGGGGCAGCTCGTCTGTCATCCAGTAGGCGGTTCAGGTTTTTGGGGTTCATCTTTATCCACAACTTCAGGTGATTCTGTTCTCAGAAGCAGGTGGTGCAAAGCTGTGTGAAAGATCACCAAAGAGGCACACTCCCACACAAAAGGGAGGCGGAGTCAAGCCGACTTTCTAAGTGACTCCGCCCCCTGAGACCAGCTGTCAGAAGCAGCTTTTTGAAAGGGCTCATCTACTCTAAAGTTGGACTGTTGAACACCACGCTGCAACGTCAACGCGTCTCGTTTCACTGCCAAGAACCGACTTTAGTCGACAACGTGACCTGCTGAGGCGTGAAGACGTTTCTACGCCTTAAAACATACTGGTGTGAACGACGCCTCTCACTATTACATAATTCCTTCTGGAATTCACTTTAACCGTCTTTTGCCACCACTTCTCTATAAACTAAAACCATTTGCTTTTCAAACAAATCCTCAACTCCAACAGCAATCCTGCAGCCAAATACCATGAAAGCCACTCTATGTAGTAACACCTCTCACCACACGGGGGCGTATGACTCCACTGACACTGACAGAGGGCCGGCATGTGTTGTGATACCACACAGTACCACTAGAGGTGCACTCGTGTTTAATCATGAATCCTCTTGTGATGTGCCCCCATGTGGTCAGATGTGGTACTGCTACACAGAGCAGCTTTAAGCAGATAAAAACTAACATTTATGCAGAAAAACTGTGCTCATCTAAAGCAGGGGTGTCAAACTCACTTCATCTTCTCTGGTCCATGAGAGCGTTTGAAGACCATCCTGAAGTTCTAAGTAGAACATCTGTGAGGAAACGTTTGATTCAGTTCTGACATCAGAGAGTGGAAGAACTGAGGTGGAGAGCAGCTGATTTAAGGTGGAATAACTGAGGTGGAGAGCTGCTGATTTAAGGTGGAATAACTGAGGTGGAGAGCAGCTGCTTTAAGGTGGAATAACTGAGGTGGAGAACAGCTGTGTGATGGCAGAAAGTCAGGATTTAGGAAACCATTTAAAAATATTTTACAATTACAATCATTTTTGATAAAACTCACGATTTTGTAAAAATTAATGATTTTTGTTATAACAAAAAAAAAAAAAAAGATTTTTAGGACAAAAGTTGAAATATAATCTGCAATTTTACAGCTTGTAATTTTATGTGAAAATTACATTTTAAGTTAAAAAGTCACAATTTTGTGACATTTGTTGGAAAAAAACAGATAAAATTTGCAATTTTACAAAAAAAACCCACTAGCTTTACTTGTTTATCTTTTAAAAAGTCAACTTTTTTTTAAAAATTGGGATATTGCAATATTTGATGTTTTAAGACAATTGCTTTCTTATGAAAACTAATTCAGTATTTTGAAATTTAAATATAAAAGCCTTGAATGTGCAATAAAAGTCATACGATACATTTTTTATTAAAAAAATGAAATTGCAAATTTTTCCATTTTCAAACAAATTATTATTATAATTTATTATTCAGTATTTTGAAATTTTAAGACAAATCCTCTTTTGATTTTTTTTTTTTTTTAATTTAACAACAGAGTTCAGGAATAGCAGGAAATTTGACAATAAATCCGGCTAATTAACCGCGGTGATGGCGCGGCCCTTTAGCGGGAACCGCGGTGATGGCGCGGCCCTTTAGCGGGAACCGCGGTGATGGCGCGGCTCTTGTGGCCCGGGTGAAACAGGTGAGTTTGACACCTCTGATCCAGTGATTAAAAGTGTTGTCTTGTTGCTAGAAACTCTTAAATGTACCCATACATCCATGTGAAGGGTAAAACTCGTCCCGTTTACGTTTGGCACTAAACACAGTTAACAAAGAATCCAAAAATTTTAAAAAAGTTGATTGCCTTTTATTAATTCTCACCAGTGACGTCTGCGCTTAGATATATTCTGTTAACTTTTCAAAGCTTAAGAAAAAAACAAATAAAGCAAAAGCACATATAGAATGACTTTTTTTTTCATAGATAATTTTTTTGTGCTTTGTTCAAGCACGTAGTTAAAAAATATACTAGAAAACTGTCCTAAATACAGGAGTATAAGCTGATTGGTATTGCTGTTTGTTTATCGATCGTCAATACATTTCCAAGCTGGTGGGAGAGAAGACGACAGACCACTACTGACTGACGAAAAAGAAAAAATACAAAATAAAAGAAAATACAGAAAATGAACCTGAACAACAGCAATAGAAGATATCGTCCTTTTGTAAGTGCTGTAAACAATATCCTCGTGTCGTTGATGCTTCGTTCTTCACTCGTCATCGCTCTTGCTCTTGTCCGACTGATCCTGCAACAAAAACAGACAAACGGCGTAAAATACCGGCTTTTAATGTTGCTCTACATAGAGGTACCGCTTTTCACCACATGTGAGCATTGCTTCACATCTGGCATCAGAGAAGTGCACCTCTAGTGGAGTAAAGAGGAACCACGCTGCCTGTAGCGGCTATTTCTTTGTCCTATTGTTTTCCTATTGTTAACCACTGGTGGCCAAGCTGGAGAGGTTGACTCAAACATCCAAGTAAAAAATAAGGTCCAGATGAGAAAATGGTCCGAAAATAATGAGGGATTTAATGAAAATAAAAGTTGATATAAGGCTCAGAATGTTCAGAATGTCCATATACAGCAGGATTACAAAATTAAACTAAGGATTCTTTGGCTTGATAGAGTTGCTTCTGGCTTATTAGTTTGGTCAAAGACCATCACTTCCTGCTCTGGCCACGCCTTCTCAGGTAACCTGACCTGAACATAAAGGATAGTTGGCCCATTTGGCCACAAGAGGGAGACAGGAATGGACTTCCACAGAACAACAAAAGGGATATATTCGAAAAAACTCAAATGTTCATTTTGGCTCCTACAAAATTGATATATGTTAAGAAACATAAATGTGGTTTAATTAAGTTCTTTTTAGAACCGCGCAATGCAGATTTACGTTCTTTCACTGTATGAAACAGAACATCTGGGGTTATGTTTGCTTTATATACTGAATACATTAAATATTTACTTATAGTTGGGTTAAGTTAAGAAATGAGACACAACACTGCATTTGAGCCATTTATTTGAAAATATGTGGGCGAGCTTTGCTGCAGCTTGGTTGACCGGCTGCAATTAGGAACTGAACCAATCTACGGCGGACAGCTCATAGCAGGAATGGAATGAGTCCAACTACGTCACAAAGCTTTCTGGTGATCTCATACACGCACACACACATGCTTTTGTAGAGGGGGAGTAGGGGCTGGAATTTTCTACTGGCATACTGCAAAGTCCTGAGCAGTTTGGGGCGCCTAGCTAACGGGCACCTCGGCAGGTACCAGTCCACCTCCATGTATCTTGGTCTGAGGCTGGACTCGAACCGGCAGCCCTCTGGTTTCCAGCCCAAGCTACTGACCGTCTCGGACCAAAACCCAGTTTCCTCCTGGGAGAGGTCTGGCCGTCTGGCATTACTGAAACATTGGAAGATGAGTCAGACCAGCTCTCATCAATGATGTCTGATGTCAGCACGAGCTGGATATGGGAAGAGCTGAACTGGGACAGAGGCAATACCTATGAGTCTGTGTGTGTTGTAACAGAGGACTGAGGTGAAGCCCCGCCCACCACAGAGGAGAGGAGAAATCATACATCCATGGGAAACATTCAGTGGAAATGAAGGCCACAAGAGTATGACATGAAATATAATATACAACAAATATTGGATGATTAAAATGTTGTATTAAGTTGTGGTCAAGGTTCAGAAATGAAATAAAAGCGAACTCCCTCTGTGTGCAGTGGTCTATGATTGCCATGCTTGTAGGCATGAAATGAATTTCAAGTTGAAATACATTAGTTTGAAATTCGTTGAGATGGACACGAAAAAGATGAACAAATCGTGTTGGTTCGCACGAAACAATAGATTAAGTAACGTGACAGTTTCAAGAATTCCAATGAGAGCGGATGTTTCCTTAGCTGCAGCTTCACCTCTCCTCTGCAGCCGAGCTGAACCACACCCCGCCACCACAGGCTCATATAACAGTTGCCAGATTCTCGTACAGTGGATTGTAGGATCAATTCCCAGTGTTGTAGTATCTAGTTGTGTGTCTTCCCCCTTTTTTACCCTAGCTTTCTCTCTATCCAATAAAGGCCACTAGGAAATATTTCAAAAAGATGCTGATATGTCATATGAAACATAACCTGCTACTGCTGACCAAATGGTGAATAATCTAATCTGTTGGGTTCATACATTTGTGAATCTGATTCTGATGAAGACAGTGCCTCACCAGCCATGAACCTCATCACTTGTCACTGGTAATGAGGCAATATTTATGTTTACATATTAGAAAATTGTAATGTTTTTGGAATGTTTTAAATAAATGTATGGTTTATAAAGCTACTTTGTCATCTTTGAGTATTTTTGCAGTATCTCCAAGAGGCCAGGTAGGGTGTCCTCTTTTTGGGTTTTCAGAATATGGTCACCCTAATGATATGACTCTAGCCTTTGATAAAAAACAGAACAAAAAAAATGTTTTTGCCACAGTAATAATCGTTTTCTCTGGACTCTTTTGTGTCCCTTTGCTACATTTCTCTCCTGTCACTAAGGTGTGATGGCAAAGAAGCTGTCAGAAATGCAGCTCCATTAGTCTATGGAAGTCAGTACTACTTAAAGTTAATCAGGCATCAGGATAACAGCATGTCAGTCCCTATAGGTGGACCAGCTACTGAAACCTTCAGCAGACATAGGAGAAGATATACCATCAGGAAGTTGAGTAAGTTGGTAGAAACAAAAAAATTGTGAAATGATGACATCTGGCCCTAAAGAATAAAATGTATTCTGTGCATGTCTTTTGTACACAGGTATCAACAAAGTGTTTTATATATTAAATGTTTTTGAGGGACTGAGTGGACAGACTAGGGAAACACAGCTATTCCACCAAAAAGAATCTCATTTATTAACCAAAAAAATGAACAAAGTTTCAAACAAATTTTCCAGATCGTAAGCTGGACCAATAAAAGAGACATATAAATAACTTAGGTTCTTTTCAGTTTAGAGTTTATCTAACTGTTTACTGGCGTTGCAATGGTGAATCACAGTATTTGAGCTCCACTGATGATGACTTTTTATGATCGCAGTAACTTGGAGTGAACATACTCAGAGTTAACTGAACCAACTCTGAACACCTGGGGCCTGTACTACGAAGTGGGGTTAACTTACTCAGATGAAATCCAGGGTTAACTGTCTAAGCTGGGGTTGACAAAACCAGTCTTCCGAAGTGGTTTTATTTGGTACTACGACACTTATTATGAAGTTGATTTGTTGAACCTGCGTTAGCCTAATTGGAGGTTATGCATGGTCACATAAAAGTGCATGTTGCTGTTGTTACCGTTTTACTTACTTACTTAACCAAAGAATAATGCACTGTCATAATGCGGAGCTTTGAGGAATTGAAATCAACTTTAAGAGGGTGCTCAAACACATCAATAAAGCAAGGCAGGCTTGTTGGCAATGAATTGCTGATTGGGTAAATGCGTAAGTAAAGTTTTTGTTTTTTTTCTCGATATGTTCTTCAGATCTTTGTTACAGATAATTACTAACCTGTGGAATGTCTGAAATGATTGAAATTTGAGTGCAGTCAATGGCTCCTATTACTCTTGGGAAACCTAGGGAAAATTATTAGCCTTACTTTCACCAATTTATGGAAATGCATTAGACCTATTTTGATATTAGTATTCACCAGGAATTGCATGAAACCTTTTTTATTTGTATTGTGGTTAAATGGACAGGGAAAGCTACAAATCCAGCAGGTTGCATAGAGCCACCACCTTGAGTACCACCTTGTGAATCATCTGACATACAGTATTCTTGCTCAGATGTTCAGCATCACTGATGGAATACAAATTGTCCACTGGCAAAATATCAAGGTACAAGGCACATCATCTGCTCGATAAGGGCATTGCTACGTTGGGTGATATTGCAGACTTCTGGCACGATCAGCTGACAAAAATAATGAAACCCTCGGCTGAGAATTTATATCTGTCATAGAGAATATCGTCCAAGTATGTCAGCGGATTCTAGCGGTCTCTAAAGACCAGGGGCCAGCAACTAAGTTTGGACTCGGGGCAAATTTTTTTTCTGACCAACTCAATGGTGGGCCAAAGTTATAGCTTCATCAGAGGCATTATTGCTTTTGTCCATGACCCACTCACTTTCTGAAGAGCAGATTTGTCCACTCTGAGTAAAAAAAACAAACAAACAAACTACCTCCTTCTTGGGTTTATTGATATTCAAACAAGCTCCCTGGTCAGAGATGCACTCAGTGCGCAATCCGTGGATGATTTTTGTGTGCATCCAAAGTCAAAAAGAACTTTCTGCTTTTATTTCATTTATTCAATCATTGAGCCAAGTTTGTTTTCATTCAATTAAAAAGATTTAGCACGAAGACTGTCGTTGTGGCACACAGATAACAACTCTTCTTTTTTCCTCCTTTTCTTCAGAACACACATGCCAATTAAAATCCTACCTCAAAACGAGTGTTCGTCCGAAGTCAAGCAGATGCTGCTTTATTTTATTTTTATTAAATTGTGTCAGTTTACGACTTTTGAATAAATGTTCTAAAATCTGTGTGGAATTGTCATGTTTGTTCATATATAGGCCTTAAATTCTTTTTTAAAAATCAGTTTTCTTTTATAAGTGTCATCTGGTGAGCCAGGTATTGATGGCGGGCCAATTTTGGCCTGCCAGCCATTTACTGACCACTGCTAAAGACCCTCGCCCTGCAAAGTGAGCCCCTCACAATTTGTGCTCTAATATCAGACGGATCATCCAGGTACATGGTCGAAGCTCTGCTGAAGATGGGAGTTAAAGCTCCTTCTGACAGTTGACTCTGCCAGATGTTCTAAGCAGACCCTCACAGAACATTTGGGCCTGACCAGCATACTCCCCCAACTAACCACCTACTCCTTCCTGTGATTTTTGTGCACTACAGATACTTGTGCACAAAAATCATACGTAGGAGTAGGTGTGGTGTGATGGGCTTTTTCACACATTTTTAACCTAAAGGTACCCTAAGATTCCTAACCTCTGAAACTGCACTGTACAAAATTGTTAAAAATTGCACTGTAAATATTTAACGTTATATGAATATGAGTGTCCAAGAAAAGCATATTAAGTCTTGAGCACATTTTAAAATAATGTGTTGTATGCATATCTGATGGCAATGGCTTCTTCATTTTTATAACCTTTCAAAGTCTAATGCAAAATGAGCCAGACTTTGGTAAAATATTTATGCACCACAGTTGTTAATAATCATAGCAGTGGCTCACACAGGTGACCACCTAAAGGCACTGTGCTAAAACAGACTGATTATAGATCTCCCTAAGGAAACTACAAATGTCATACCCAGCAAGGAAAAGTCAAATGTGACCTGGTTGCACCCCTAGATAAATGGCAATTGCTAAAATGCTATGTATATGAAGTAATGTCAAGAAATGAGTAGATTATAATGTATGTGGATTTTTTCTTCTTCTTTTTAGTGTTCTGAAAGTAATAAGTGTGCTGAATATCGATTTTTTTTTTCTAGAGGAATTTATAAGCTCCCACAGACATCATAGCATACGGTTGAGCA
Source organism: Arrhamphus sclerolepis (assembly GCA_037176975.1). NCBI lineage: Eukaryota > Metazoa > Chordata > Actinopteri > Beloniformes > Hemiramphidae > Arrhamphus > Arrhamphus sclerolepis. The sequence continues at coordinate 1,710 of JBAMYA010041974.1, read as the reverse complement.
TTTACTGTATTCAGAGGAGTCTGTATAGAACTATTTATAAAGTACTGCTTTTGCATCCTCCACACAAGCAGAAAGATGAAGTGGTGCTCACTAGGATCCTGCCCTCAGCAGTCTTCCATGTGCTAGCCATCCAGAGGAAGCATGTTTTTAAAGAGGAGGTTGCAAATCCTAGACCTATCACTGCTATTTTGTCAAGCTAGATGTGCATTGCTCCGTTTGAGAGTCCTAGAATAAGGAAAATAGAAACTCTTGAAATAAGTAATTGCATTACTATAAACACATATCATTTCACCACCATTATCTTAAATATCACTATCAATCTGAAATGAAGTAATGACTGATGAACAGCAATTCACTGTCACACAGATGTTTGATGCTCAAGAAAACTGTAACAAACTAATACAAGGTTAAAACAAATTTACACAAAGACAACAGAAAACATTCCAAATTTACTGATAGCCTATGTCAGATTCAGTCTTTTGGTGGTGGTTGTCTGTTCCAGAACACATAGTCTTAAAAATGAGAATTACTGCTACCATAGTGTCCAGAATCCACCCAGTAAAATACAATTTAATTTTGCAGATGAATAAGTTCTTTCATAGTCGTTGTCACTGACCTCATACTTTCCTTAAGGAAAATAATAATTAATAATTGATAACAATGAATAAGAAAAATATGTATGAAGACAAAATAATTGCAGATTGACGCTTTCATCAAAGAAAAAAATGGGACCAAAATCTTTGACTGAGACAAGATCTGACCTGTACAATTTTTCTAACAATATATCATCACACATCATAGACTTCAGCTGCATTGTGCACACGCTTTAGTTTATGGAAAATGATGGCATGAGAAGTCAGAAGTGCTTGAGATCTCATGAAGTCCATTCAACGACCTTAGTGTTCCTTCAAAATTTTATCCTTCAAGCTGTTCCCGCACACTGGTATTCAACTCAGCACAGGTTGCAGAGAATGATGAAACACAAGCATGCTGTGAATGTGTATGCTCGACAACATGAGTGATTTATTTATTCCAGCCATAAAACAGCGGGATATCTACTCAAGTATTGAGAAACAGAGTTTTATAAACACAATCCTGAAGAAGCTGCTCAATTCTGCTGGGATGATCAGAATACCCTGAGAGCTCATACTGCAAGGCTTGAGACTGAATAAAAGATGAACAAACAACCAATGCTGTATGCTGCTTCCATTTCAGCTGGTTTGTGGAAGTGAGTAGCCCAAGTGGCACAAGTGTAGTGTTGCCTCTTTGATTTGTTTCGGGTACTAACACATTCTGTCACTTCTAACTCTCTCTGACTGATCACTGTACGCATAATCGAAATGAAAGCACTGTCATCGTCTTTGTGTGTATAGCCATTTTGTCAGATGCTGCTGCTACTATAAATGTAACCTTTACTCAGAGCAGGACCCTAAGCTTTGTTAAAATGTTATCTAAATTGGCTGCTTTTTAAATCACAATTTCAGACCCAATTTCAGCTATTTGGCATTAATGTCAAACAGTAGGAGAAAGCCACACAGAGGAAATCTGATACATAAACTAAGACCAAAGTGTACAGCACCAAGCGGAACAGACTTCTTGGAAGTTGTTTTACCAGAGGCGTCATTTCAAGCAACACAAAATATTCACAGAAAGCCAGTCGTAAAGCAGCAATTAATTTTACAAGAGACGTTTGGGGAAAATTATTATAAG
>JBAMYA010041973.1:0-14997 GCA_037176975.1 Arrhamphus sclerolepis | reverse complement strand
CACACATATATATGTGCCTGTGTAAATACACACATTTGTGTATATACATGTATATATGTGTGTATGTGTATACATATATGTAACATACACACATATATATATATATATGTATATAGATATACAGTAGATAGATAGAGATGTGTGAAGCATTTATTCTCTTACCAGAAAGGCTCACTTATGAGGACGAGCAGTAGCTGGACGATGTGAAGGAAGAAAAGATGCTCTCAGACATATTTAATACACAGCTGCAGACCACATCTTCCTCATTTTAATGGTTTTATTGGAAACTTACTGGACTTCACTGATTCAAGTTTACAGAGCAGTCGCAGTTGGGTTTTAATCAGCAATGAAACTAACTGCTACACACAATACACACATTTTCACAATTTATGTGTTTGTGTGCATGTCAGCAGGACTGACTTGCATTTGATGCATGTGGACTTGCAAATGCAAGTCAGTCCTGCAGACTTGCATTTGCAAGTCCACATGATGAATACTTTATTAAAGAAAAAATATGTTTGCACCTCATATGAGGATCCTGCTAAACGTATCCAACTAACTTCCTTTAATTAGTCTTAGTACTCTTTATTTCTCAGCTCTTGGTGCATGATTGTATCAGTTTACACTCCACTTCTCTCTTGAAACGTTCCCTGCAGATGTCAGAGCAAAGACCACTGCAGAGCTACACCACAGCGCTTCTCATGCATCACCAAGACATCAAACATCCACGCATGAAGTTTACTACACAAAACTTCAAACTTGTATCACACCGCTGAAGCCTTGGACACTTGAGAAGAGAGGATTCTCTATGTCAACAGCAAACCACCCATGTAGTATTATTATTCCATCATCATCATCATCAACAAACAGCTTTTCTACTTCTTTTGTCAGTAAAAGATGTCTCACAGGAACATTATCGTTATAATTTATATCACCAGGACAGGTGGACTGTAAGTGTGTGAGACATGGCAGTGTGGATGGAAGCAGCTGAAAACATCAGTTTTCTGAATGTGTAAGACAGAACAATCATTGTTACAGTGCCGTGAAAAAGTATTTTACCCCTTACAGATGTCAGCCGTTTTATCACACTTTCATGTCATCAACCAAATTTTAGCATCAGACAAAAATAACTCCAGTAAATACAAAATGCAGTTTTCAGATGATTTCAAATAACTCCAGTGCTGAAAATCTCTCCCCTTTTTAAATTATGATTTGAATGTGGTTAACCACTTGTTTTTCTTTTTTCATTTTGAAAAAAAAGCTGAGCTGAGTTTGATTCCCCTAAACACACCCTAGTTTGATAACTGTCAGACCTGTAGGATAAAGTAGTCACTGAAAAACAAACATATATATTTGCTTTTCTTTCTTTGTCTTTTTCAAAATGATTAATTTGATATTTTTGGATTGTGGTAGACTTATTCAAATGTGAGTAAAGTAACACCAGGGTGTAATTGATGTTGGTGTGGGTGGGGGTGCCCCTTTGTTACCAGAGGTGGTCCACTACTGCAGCTGGTCATCACTTGAGTTGACACTCCTCTGTTTATTGTTTGTTTATTTTTTGCACATTCTGGACATGACAAAGACTGACAGTAAAGAACCACTTCAGTCTTCAATCTCGAGCATAAGGAGTTTGTCACCCCTTAAATATGGTTATGGATGTGGATGAATGGGTGAAGGTCGACTGATCCCAATCAAATACTTTGAAGCAAGAAGCAGAAAAACTCTTCAGAGAAGTTTTATGCAGTAAAATATAAAGCCTAATGTGTGCATGTTTGATGTCTTGGTGATGCATCAGAAGCGCTGTATGGTGGCTCTGCAGTGGTTTTGCTCTCAAGTCTGCAGGGAGCATTTCAAGAGTGAAGTGGTGGAGTGTAAACTGATGAAATCATGCACAAAGAGCTGAGAAAATAAAAAATAAAAAACTGAGTAGTTAGAATAAACAGAGGAAGTTATTTGAGTGGATCCTCATATAGCAAGTGTAACCTTTTTTTCTTCTGTAAAGTTCTTCATCATGTGGGACAGACTTGCATTTGCAGGGTGGGGGTGGGGGATTATGGGGGCAGAGTTACTCAGCTTGCCTGTCAGCGCCGAAGAACAGCGGCGTCTTAAACGACTGGTCTCTGGAAAGTAACTTCAGCACTGGAGTTATCGCCATGGTGACAGGACAGCGGGCTGTGCCCTCATCAGTAACACTGATGGTGACCACAAGTGTGCAGTATATTCTCTTTTGTGTAAGTGTTGTTAGGAAAGTATTCCTGGTACCAAGTTTATTAAGGGAGCTGGTATTGCTTTTAACATTTCATTAAAGTCCTTTAAAGAACAAATTAAATAATATTTTTCCTTAAAGGCATTATAATGTAACTCATTCCCCTCTCTGTTCATCGCGTCAGTAATAAAAAACTATGATCAAGCCAAACTGTGAATGAATGAAGAGTTGACTAATATTTGACACAAGTTTGAAATGAAAAAGTCTGCAACAGAAATGCATTCACATAAATGTTTCTGGAAACAGAGGAAAAGCTTCTTCAGAACTCTGTCAGGTTCACCTTGATGCTTCCACATTAACACACACTGTAAAAACAGACAGCTGATGGACCCACAGGGTTTACTAGCAGCTACGATAACAGTCAGAGTGAAGGTCACAAACTGATTTATAAACTGACTAATAATCTCTGTGGCCAAAATCAGTATAATCAAGCTAGCCAGCTGCAGGAGCTCTGGAGGATATGAATGATGTGTCGGCTCAAACTCAGACTAGTCATTTAGCTTTTCATTTAAATACGAGATTCTATAATTGACATTTCTTTTGAAAAATAAACTGGATGACCAGTTAAAGTGCCACCTATAGTATTGGCACCCTTGAAGTTTATGTGCTTAAAGTTAAGCATCTCCTGCACAAAAGTGATGTAGTGATGCAGAATTATTCTACAGATAGCTCGTGGTTAATATAAAAAAGAAAAGTACCAACAAAATAAAAGAAATAAACAATTAGATTGAAACAAAATGAAAAAGGTAAATCTTGCTGTATCACTAGTATTGGCACCCTTTGCTGTTAGTCCTAAAACCTAACCTAACTAAACCTAATTTGACTCACTTATGGTAAATTACAAATGGAAATCACCTGTGAAGACCTGTCTGTGACCATGTGACCTGAAATGGCCAATGAATGATGAGATTTGTGTTTTGAAAAACCAACTGTTTCACTCAGTCGCTTTTACACAATGGTGAAGACAAAACAGCTGTCTGAAGACACAAAAATGCAGTTGTTGACAAACACAAGAGCTCCAAGGGATATGAGGCCATCTCCAAAGAGCTTGGTATCCCTGCGTCAACAGTGTGTAATGTTATTAAGAAATATTTGAAGCATGGAACTGTCAAGAACCTCCCTGGGGGGGCGTGGGGGTCGAAGTTGTCGAAGGTTGGTGCGATTGGTGGCAGAATCACCTCAGTTAACATCTACGGACCTGCAGGACCACCTGGAACAGTCTGGGGTAACTGTTTCAAGAAGCACCATGAGGCGCACACTCAACACAGCAGGGCTGCATGGGCAGAGGCCAAGGAAGACCCCATTATTGAAAAAAAGACACAAAAAGGGGCGTCTGGAGTTTACGAAAGAGAACCTGGACAAGCCACAGTCCTTCTGGGAAAATGTCCTGTGAAAGAAGTCCTTCAGTTGTTGGTACTATTTCCATCACCACCATATTGAACTGGCTGACGAATGTCTGCAGCAGGTCAGAACCTGGATTGACTGCACAACGTTAAATTTTAACAGCTCTGGATTGTTGCGAGCAAACAGTGAGTAAACTGGACTGTGTCAGAAGTTCTCCTTGAAGTTCTGGTGAAAGAAGAACACATCTTCAACGTTTTCATGGTTGCTGTCATCATCGGCACAGTCATCATGACAACCAGGTGAGAGGTTTGTGCTGCGTGATTTTAGTCTGTTTTACTTTATTTTACTTCTCTTCATCTTCCACTCCTGCAGCCACCAGTGATGACAGACTCTGGTGAGGCCGGCTCTACGCCGGGGCAAGAGGGGGCATTGCCTCCTCAAATGAATGTCTTGCCTCCTAAAATCAAAAGTTTTGGAAGTTGAGAAGGCACATTTAAATATATATTACAATAAGTAGCTGCAGTAGTGGACAAATCAGCTGAAAAAGTTACCAGATCCAGAATCAGCTACTTCTCATTTCTGTCCCTCCGCTGTGTGTAGAGGTGTCTGGTGGGGTGAAAAGTGGGACTGAGTTACCAGGACCCCAAGTGGGAGTAGAAATAACATGATGCCTCATCTGTTAATCTGAGGTAGACTTGTAGTCAAGACTGCCTTAACCGAGACCAAGACACTACCAAGACCAGAGAGTATGCAGTCCAAGACAAGACCAAGATAGACCAAATCAAGACCAAGACTAGTTCAGCTCAAGACCAAAAACAACAACTTTTTTTTTTTTTTTTCCATCTTGCATGAGTTGTAGAACATCAGCACCATACTGGCTTCAGCTGCTTAGTATAAATATGAGATTATATTCAACTGCAGGCACAATAATCCAGAGACAGAACTTGTCTGGTGTGTGAACTCGCTATAAATGTTTTCATCAGTTAGCTGAAATCAAATATGTGTCGCAATTGCATGACTGCTATTTCTACTCTGAGGATTGACTGAAGTTCTGTTAAGGACTAACATGACTATTAACTAGTCCAAAAATTATCTAACAAAATAACAAGACTCCAGCACCACCTTCCACCTCAACAAAAGAAGTTCAGTCATCCAGGAGGGACTCAGTGTCGGTCGCTGCTCCTTCACATCGAGAGGAGCCAGTTGAGGTGGTACGAGCATCTAGTGAGGATGCATCCTGGATGCCTCCCTCCAGAGGTGTTCCAGGCATGTCCAACCAGAAGAAGGCCCCGGGACAGACCCAGGACATGCTGGAGAGATTATGTCTCTTGGCTGGCCTGGGAACGTCTCAGTATTCCCTGTCCCAGGCCGTACTTGCACTGTTTTCTTTCTTATAATCACAAAGTCTTGTTTTTGTGTACGCATGACCCCCCAATCACATTTCTGAGTGCCCTCTCATGTATGTCTGCCTGGAACCAGCCCTGGACGCTTTAAGATTTATGTACTTTAAGGATGGAGGCAACGTCTCAGAATTTTTTGTGGTTATCACCAGGTATAAACTCTTGCTGCTTGACTTTTGTTTTTGCTTATAGCTTTGTTCAGTACAACCCCTGTAAGTTCTAAAAGTCTCCTTTTGTTTGTTGCATAAAAAAATAGAAGAAAAAACAAAACAGCAACAGATTTTTTTTAAAAAAAAGGTCCTTTTTGAAATCTGTTGGTGTCAGTTTGTACTTGAGTTTCACCAGTTACCTGCATTTTTAATGTCTTCAGTTGGAGGGAAGTCAGAGCCAGTGATCAGTGCAGCATGTCCTTCCTGTCTGCGTTGTGTGCTGCGCTGTCAGGATTATTTCCTTCTGCCGGTTCCTGAGGAAACCAACTGAATTTGTTTCTGAATTCTGTGAGAAAGGCAGCTCATCCTCCTGCTATTGGTCTTTAGGCAAATGTTCCCTCTCCAAATGCTGCTTAATTATAATAATGATTGTGCGTGACTCGCTGTGATCTGCTGTCTCTTTGTAGCATTTTGGTTCATGTACCTGTTTGGCTGCTCCTTTAACCTCCAGGTACATGATGTTGACGAGGGGAAGAGCTTTGACTCACTGCTCTGGTTCTTGGTTCCTATGTTCCAGGTTAGTTTTAGACAATCCAGAAAACGGTGCCATAATCATTACTTTTTTTCTTTTACATAGAAATCTCTGCCTGTGGTCTTTTTTTGTACAGTCATTAATCCAGGTTCTGTCTGTGCTTTATAACACAAGTTCCACCTAGCTATGGTCTGCCGTCATTTTCCTTGGATAACACATTCTTAATTTACTCAGGGGCTGTTTGAAACCTTCCAGGCCCCAGTGAGGACCAGTCATATTTTTCTTTCACTGTCTATTGAATTTGAAGCTAACATGGCTTTTCTGCCTACGCGTGAATGCAGAAAAGCCATGAAGCTTTCATTCTACAAGCCAGCAAAGACTCCTGCCTTCATGTAAGCCTCCCTGATGTGCGTTCTCCTCGTGATGGTCTTTAGATGCCTCTGTGGGGATCGACTAGCGCAGATACCAACTAGTTACAGATCAGAAACTCAAGGTGATGCTTACTTACATACACCTGCTTTTTCTCCCACACACCTTTGATCAGGTTTTCCCAGGGTCCGATGTTAGCTACCTGCTAATGCTGAAATTCAGTCATGCTGTAAGGAACACTCCACACCAGATGATGCCAGTCAGGACAGCGCAAGTTTTAAAAATCTCCAGCAAAGCTATCACGCATCCATTGGCAACAGCCTGCATGAACGTGAGATGACATTTCATGGACCTGCGATAACTAAGTAGCCTTCTAGCATCTAGCATCAGCGCTGCTCAGCTATGATGCATCAAATAGCCAATTGGAGGAGAGCTCTTCTAGCCAAGAGGTGAAGAGGACGGTACCTTCATCTATGTTTTGCAAATTTGCCCGCGGTGCTCGCTGGGCCAAGTGATGAACATAAACAATGTTAGTGTCACTTGTACAGTATTATTTTAGTTCCAATCAGAAATCAACTGAAACTTGCTTAGAACAGCAGTTAACTGTCTTTCTACAAACCTGAACTGGCAAATAAAAACATTAAAATGTATTTTCTTTGTTGTTTTTATTGACCACATCCCACACAGGGTGGTATAGCAGGGATGAGTTAGCTGGTAAATCAAATTGAAGATTTTATCATGAACTGCTGGCTTTTAGCTTGCATTATTTTTAAAACAAAATTGTCTGAAATTCATTTGTGGTTTTCAGATGTGAAGTGACATTTCTTGTCACACTTCAGCACCAAAAGAGCGTGATCCTACCTGAGTATTGCTGCTGACAGGTCCATCCCCTCATGATTAGTGTCTCATCTTCTGCTGGTTACCTCCAGCAGGATAATGCGCCATGTCACAAAGCTAAATTAACCTCAAACTGGTTTGCTGAGCATGAGTTAAATGACCTCCTCCGTCAACAGATCTCCATCCAGTTGAGAATCTTTGGGATCATAGATGTGTAGCTGACGAATCTGCAGCACCTGCATGATGCCATCATGTTAATATGGAACAGAAATCTGAGGAACGTTTCCAACACCTTGTTGAATCTACAGCACCAAGAATTAAGGCAGTTCTGAAGGCAAAAGGGGATCTAACCTGGTATTGGCAAGGTGGACCTGCTAAAGTGTCTGGTGAGTGGATCCAGGTGAGTAATGGTGAACTGGACAAGGTTTTATAATCCACTCAAGTGGCAGATGATGTGAAGGCAGATTATGATCAGTTTACATTCAATTAAGTCTTTGACTTCTGCTTTTTTCAGGTGATCAACGTCAAACAGAGATCAGTCAACATGGTCCTGTCCAAAGTGGAGATCACCCTCTGAAAGCATCAGCAGGTGACTTGTGGGAAACTGGAGGACCCACAAACCTGAGCCAGAGCCTGTAGCAGGACTAGGATAATGATGATGATGACATCAGCGACTCAGACGAGGAGTGGGCCTATGAGCCTCTAAAAAAAAAAAAAAAAAAAACAGAGAAGAAGAACAGGGACAGAGAGGAGCAGATTAAGAAAGAGGAAGAAGAAAAAGACATCCCAGATCTTGAAGACCAGGATGCTGATAGAGAGGAATTTGCAGTAAATTTCAATCCAAATATATTATTAACAAATATTGTAAATGTGTTCAAAAGTGACTCTTGAATGAACACTTTTTTTGTTTGATGCAAAATGTGATGAAATATTGCTGTAATTTTCAATGTGAGTCACTTCTGAAACGACACCCCATATAAGAGAAGTCCAGGAGGACGTCTCCTCATTGATTGACTCCACTGATCTCCTCGCTTCTGACAGAAACAGGCAGCTCTTACTCATGAATTTACAGCAGAGGTGACACGATGAGCAGCTAGAATTCAGCTTCCAGTTTTATCAGAAGAACCTTGAACTCATACTGACATCTTGAGGCCTCTGTGACTTGTTCTTTGTTTATTTTGGTTTATTGTCTGTGAAAAAGACTGCATCCAGGGCTGTGAACTGAGATGTTTCACATAGATTACAACTTTATCATTAAGAGATTCATATGTGATAAGTAATATTTTAAATTCAATTCTAAATTTAACAGGGAGTAATGAGGTGAGATGTGGCCTCTATACCCAGTTCTGGTTAGTACTGGTGCAGCAGCATTCTGGACTAGCTGAAGGTTTTAAACATGACTTTTTGTACACCAAGAGAAAGAAAATGCATTATAATAATACAGCCTAGAGGTAGCAAAGGCATGGTTTGGTTTTTCTGCATCCTCTTGAGTCAGGATGCTTCTAATTTTCCTTAGAAAGTTAGTTCTGTGACCGGTTTATTATGAGAGTTAAAAGACAAATCTTCAGTGAATACGACACCGAGGTTCCGGACAGTCGAGCCAGAAGCTAAGGTGGAGTAAGTTAACTGTACAGCTCAAGAGCGCCTCCCGGAGGTGCTTGGGACCAATTACAATAGTTTTATCTTAAGAGGCAGGACATTTCCAGTCATCCAGGTTTCACATCTTTAATGAATCTAAAAAGACCATTTGATGAGTTTCATGTGCTCTAATTTATTAATAAGAATATTGTAGTGTGTATATACTGTGTATGTATGTATGTATATATATCTATATGTATACATATATACTGTATATAGATAGACAGACAGACAGACAGATAGATAAATAGATAGATAGATAGATAGATAGATATAGATATGAAATAAGTGGAAGGTTTTTGGGTTAAATTAGTATAATTTCTTCAAAATACTGCACCTCATACAACACCCACATTTCGTTTTCTCTGTTCTATGAAAAACAATTAGGGAAAAAAAGCAGAATTAGCTCTTAGTCTAATCAAATAACTGTTACAAAAACACTGTAGTTGCACTGTGGGCTATTTTACAACAGTAATTAAAGATGTAATCAAGTCATCATTGACGATGCTTCATTCTTTCAAAAGTAGTATGATATTTTTTTAGACCTTGACTGGAGCAGCTGTACGTGAGAGCACAAACATCTGCATCATATGAAACGGACCCATGTGGACCTGAAGAAGTCCAGCTGTAGCGAGTAAGAACAAAAGCAGGTTCTTCCATCACCCTCAGTGTGCTCTAAAACAGTGATTTCAGTTAGCAGTCTTTTTTAGCTCCAACTAAACAAATCACACCTGCACATAATACAGCTGATTCAAGATAAAATATGACATTTATGCAACATAATTAAGCTTTAAATGTTCACATGTGCAAGCTGCATCAATAATGCTTGTTACACCAGCTTTCATAGATTCACACTGAGAAGATGATGGTTTTTAAAATAGTTTTAATTTCATTACGTGCTCATGACATTGATTATGTCAATATGTGAAGTAGGTTCACCCTCCAGGAACTGCTGTTTGTCTTTCAGCTAGTCAATGAAGGAGCAGGATCTTAACACTGCTGGTTTGGCCAAATCTTGCTGCAGAACCTAGAAAATGTGTCGAGGAAATAACAAAGTTAAAAGATGAATTATCACTTCTGCAGATCCTGACCTGTGCTGTACTCACCCCCTTCATTATTCTCCTGCGAAGTTCCTCTTGCGTCAGGGGCCAGTCTTCCTCATCAATGACAGAAGGTTCATCTGCATCAACGTTCATGCTGAGGAGCAGCACAGGCACATGTTAACTCAGGTTTGCACTGACGTCATCTCAGATATGTACATCTACAACAAGAGGCTGACCTGTTCACAACTGGTTCCACACAACGGCTTTGCTGAATTTGTTTTAGATGCTGACCCTGGTCGAGCTGGTCTTTGGAACTGGAGTCCTTTTCTAGATCCTGTGAACACAGAAATATATTGTATTACAAGCAAGAAATGGAAAAATGGAAAAAATTCAATTCAATTCAATGTCCTGCAGGGACAACCTGCATGCTGTCATTCACATGAATGTGACGTTTGACACGTTCCACCTGCTCTCCTCTAGATAGGAGCCCCTCTCACCTACAGCAGTGGGCCCAACAAACACTGTTTAGGAAGCACTCACACAACACAACGTAACAAAGTTTGTGGTGTTAACCTGTCCTCCAACCTCCGCACATGCCAATCTGATGGAATCTGTAACACTAACCCTGCTAATGTCCAGGTACACGGCCTACATCCAGCAGCTTCAGGACAAACAATCAAATTATTATTATTATCAGCTGATCTGACTGTTTAACGGAAAGAAAAGTTGATAAAACTTACTTTGGAATTGAGGAAAGCCTGTATAGTGAGAAGTTCATTGATCTGCTGCTCCACAACACCCAGGTGCAGTATGATGTTATTATCTGTGATCCCTGCAGAGGTGCCCAGCTTATCTTCAATCACTGAGAGGTCACACTCCAGTTTAGAGAGGATGCTGCTGAGCTCTGTAAGATGGAAGGCACAAAAGTCAAAATCACCTGCATCTGTTCATCTATTTCTTGTGTGCCTTTCATATCCAGTCATCAGTATGCTGAAGTCATTTTTCTGTTTATCTTGCACTAAAAGATCAAAAGTTATGCTATAATTTTATTGTCGTTCCTTTTCTTCTAAGTTAAACTAATTTAAGGCTTGACTGAAGTACATAAAAATCATTGCCGAACCTGTTTTACTCTCATCCAGGGTTTTGCTTAGGATGTTGACTTGGTTTTCACAATCCTCTGCTTGAGACTGAGTTTCCTTGAGTTGCTCATCGTATTCGCCCAGAAAAAAGCAATGATCTTGCTCCTCCTGTGCATCTTTAACTCCAAGCTGCTTCATCTTTTCTTGGATCTGCAGAGACACGAAAGAAAACCTTTCGCCAGTGATTTTCTTTGAGATTCCTGTAATTCAGGCCCGTGATCAGCAGTGATCTGTGCGACCACGGGAAAAGAGACTACATACAAACAAGGAAATGATGTCATTTAAAACTGAACCAGAAGAAAAGACGATCACTGTACCTGGTGGATGTTATCCTTTAGAGACTCAATCTCATTGTTTTGCTCATTTACAAAACTGAAGAGTGCAAAATTCCGGTCCTCTGCTGCTCAGCAAAACACCAATAAAGCAATAAGATACATTAAATCTCACAAACTTAATCTTCTAACCTGACACTGATTGTCCTTATGTTTTTAATAAGTTCTAGTGTTGCTCTAAGGATGAGGAATATTGACTAAGCAGCCTGATTTCACAGAAATACATGAAGTAAACATGACTTCTGTTGGCCAGCGTCCCTGGCCGACCTCTCCATTACCAAGTCTTACTTTGGTGACCCCAGAATGATCTCAACATCTCAGGTGTTTGTGTATGGCTGAGTACAGAAGACTCACCCTGGATGAACCTGGTGTCCAGCAGGTCCAGGTTTTCCTCTCCAGTCACACTCTGAATCCTGTCGAACATCTCCTTCAGAGCATCCTGCGACTCTTCCCCTGAGTCGACCTTCTTCCGCTCCCTCGTTTCTGACACTAGAAACATAAAACCCACTGAAATATTAATGGCATCATCAGAACTTTAAAAACGCATTATCAAGTTCTGCTCCACTCTCTTTTGCTTTATTACTAATCATCCAGCTGAGTGACAAATTCACAATTAAGGGTTTGTCTGTGACCAACACTAATCCAAAATTTTAGAAAACAGGGCAGCTGATGAGATATTTAAGATGCCAAATTCTTTATTTTTGAACGATAATCAGTCAGTGTGTCTTTTGGTTACATCTCATTCTTTTTGCCTTCTATCAATAATCCAGAAACAGTCACTGACTTCAACCAAAGGGTTTCTGCTTACGTTGCGTGTGTGTCAGCTGGTTGTCCTGCCTGCTCCTTGTGCGGCACTTGATGCTCATGAAAACTTTCAGGTTGAACTCATGTGCCTGAAGCCTGTTGAACTGTTTTATCTTGGCGTCGTCCTGAGCAAACTCTTTGTTCTCCTTCTCCCTCATCAAGGTCATCTTGGACCTCACCTCCATCCTTGTAGGATAAAAAATGAGCCACACATCACTCTGATTTGCTCGAGATGACACATTAAATGTTTTTTTTTTCAGCCATTTCAGACTTTTCCCAACTGTCCAGTGATAACAGCAGGTGATTTTAATAATAAATATATAAATAATACTCAATCCATCAACGGACAGATCCAGTTATACAAGCAATAAACATATTTGGCAATCCACAGAAACAATAAAAACAGCAGTCAGACAGTACACATTCTTCATACCTGTGCATCGCACCTATTCATGCAGAGGGAATTAAGAAAACATCAGGTTAAGTTAAAAGTAATAAATTCACTTGAGGGAATAAAACAAATCCAAATTTCAGGGTGGCTTGGAAGCCCCACATTACTACCACTATTTTTTTGCAAATCAACTTCTGTATATTTACAGATGTACCCTGGTTGGATATTGAAGAAATGCTTTGTAAGATCTCAGATATCCCTTTACAGCGTCAATTCATTCAACATCATCCATGTTTCAAAGCAACAACAACTTTTTCTACTCTGACTTTCTGGTGGAAAATCTATAAAATCACTAATTCAAATTTTGCTACTTCAAATGTCATTTCTATCTGGAACAACCCTGACTTTTCAAGCAACAAAAAAAACAATCAACTTCTACACACGGGCTGAAAAAGGTATCACTCACCTTAAACACATCTTTCAATCCAATAGTCTGGTTTCATTTTTGCTATCTGGTCCAGGAGTATGATTCTTAGAATATATATAATAAACTGAAATCATCAATCTGAGCTAAAATTTCTATAAGAATGACCAACCTGCATCATCCTCCTGCCACAACATATTTAATGAATATCCCATTTGTAAAATGGGAAAAAGATCTCTCTATTACTCCTGACACTGAATTTTGGACTCAAATCTGTAAAAATATTTGGCTCATGACTTAAAATGTAAATTTACAAACCATTCAATATAAAACTCTCCATTGAATCACTGGACAAAGAACAGCCAAATGGCCAAAATAGGTTTTTCATCAGAGATGTCTCCATACTGCTCACAAAAAAACCAATGACACATATATTTATGCCACGAAGAACTGCACACCCATTAAACATTTTTGGAAAAAAGTCACTGAAATATTATCTGGTTTCTTCAGCTGCCTCAACTAAGAATAAACTTCTGGTCGCTGCCCTGTCCCTGTATGTCTCCGATGTGGGTTGGTGCCACGCCTCTCTTAATGCACCTCACTAGCTTAGAGCTACTACACACAGGGCACACACTAAAGCACGATAGGGTTGAAAGTGCTAGCTTGGGGGTGGGGCGTTGCAGCACAGGTGCAGTGATGTCACAGGGTGTAACCTGCGGCAGGTATGTCTAGGTCGCTCCAACCTACTGGTGCTTATCCATCAACCCTGCTAAGATGTCTATCATCTGGATCCCCACGTTGGGTGCTGACAAATGGTATCTTTGCTGGATTCTGGGTTGGTCCGTTTTTTCTGTCACCCATGGGTGACAGCCCCTTTCTGGGGGGCTCATTGCCCTGACTGGCTTGGTCACTGGTGGGGGTCTGGCTGGGCTGGTGGGCAATCTGGTTCACGGGTAGAAGTGCATGACACTGGCCCAACACACCAGCTCCAGCTGTGATCCAGTCTGTCACTGGTTGTGCAGGTCAACATCACTGCTTTATGTCTGAATTTCGGACAGCTTTATTTCTGGTGGATGAGAGGGTTACATACATACCACAACACAAATTTCCACACATTCATCTATACACACCCCATAGTACACTTCATACACACCACACACTACATCCATACATCTGTACACCACACACACAGCTGTTGTTGTGTTTCTTCTGTCTCTATCTGTCCTGTCCCTTTGTGTTCCACTGTTGGTGAATCTAGTTCTCTCTGACAAAATCGGGGATTTTTGGAATCAATAAAGCTGGTTAGATTAGTTGGTCAAAGAGGGCTGGTGAAGGACACACTCACTATCACTTGCACTTTTGCATAAAAAAAAGCAGATTTTGCAAGATTAAATTGCATATGCAGTATAAGAAAAATCGTCTCTGGCCAGAATCCATTGATATATATGCAGACAGGAGAAAAGAAATCTTACTTTTCATTATAAGCAGTGGCACATTGCTTGAAACTTTCTTCAATCTTGTGGTTGACTTCCTCCAGCTCCTGAAACATGCAGATAAATTATTTTACTTAACAATTAAGTTGAAGAAAAAAAAATGAAGAAATGCTAAGCTCACAAAACTAATAATGCCTGAGTCTGAATCATATATGATGCAGCATCTGACCGTGTTCAGTCTGTTGCGCAGCTGATGGAAATGGACTCGGTCAGTATTAAGAGAATCCAGCTCATCTCTGAATTGGCTGTTTTTGGTCAACAGCTCATTGAAGCAAATAGAAGCCTAGATGTAGAACAATGAAATAAGCAGAATTAAATAAATCACTTTTGGAGGTGTGTGATATCTGCCCCTTTGTCAGTTTACTTTGTGGTAATGAGTGTCATATCTCACCCTGTTCAGTTTGTCCTCCCAAACGTGTTTGGCCCTCTGAGGCCCCCCTGGCTTCAACTTTTCAGATTTGCTCGTCCTGACCCCTGTCAGTTTCAGAGGTGTGCTCGAGATCTGATCATAATGGAGATCTTTTTGTCTCTGCGCCTCCTTCAGCGTGTCTCTCTGCTGGAGCAGCACCTGAAAACACTCAGCATCCTTTTTGTCCTGCTGTTTGTAGAACAACCTGTTGTGTGCAGCAAGGGTTTGTTGATGCTCCTCCCGCTGCTTCAGCAGTCGTTCTAATTCTTGCCTTCACCCACATCAGAGAAACAATTGATTATTTATATATATATGTATATGTATATACATATATATATATGTATGTGTGTGTGTGTGAGTGTGTGTGTGTGTTAATATCTGTGAAACTGAGCGCTGAAAGCTTCTAAAACTATTTGTGGAACTTTTT
>JBAMYA010041972.1:0-14998 GCA_037176975.1 Arrhamphus sclerolepis | reverse complement strand
ACATGGTCCCATTCATTCTTTCCTTTACACGGATCAGTCGTCCTGGTCCCTTTGCAGAAAAACAGCCCCAAAGCATGTTTCCACCCCCATGCTTCACAGTAGGTATGATGTCCTTTGGATGCAACTCAGCATTCTTTCTCCTTCAAACACGACAAGTAGAGCAAGACTTTGTTCAAAAGAATAAACTCAATTTCCGCTCAAGGTTTTCTAGTCACCTGTTTAACATGTGGGATGAGAGAGAGAACACGATCAAACAAAATACCCAAGTATCTGTAGTAAAGTATTATGGCCACTTGATAGTACAAGTACAAGCCTCCTGAAATAAGATATCAACCTGAGCAAATCAGTCATTGGGAATTCTTTTTTTCTGTGTCTTTATCAGATACTTGTGAGTTGCACAGAGGCATCCAGCACAGCAATTCCCCACCATTTAGGAACACTAATTGTAGTGGAGGACCAACCGAACACACTGCACTGTCAGACCTGTTGGAAGACAGCTACATATACCCACAACCCATCAACAAACTAGAAGAGACGAGGCCACCGACTGCAGAATCTTGCTCTGTTAGTGATGACAAAGACCTGGTAAGGAAGGAAACGTGAGCTCAATTACACATCACAAGAAATAATGAATGCCACAGGAAACATGCAGTTCCCTCTATGCAAGGTGGTTTCCAAAGTCACTGTAACCCGTTTCACACATCTGCCGAGAACAGTTTCATCTGAAAAGAAAGATGTTAAGTAGGCCTGGTAATTACATACCACCACACCAGTAAATATATATTGTAGAAAAAATTAAAATACTGGCAACATAGGCTTCCAGCTACAGTATAAGAATACCAGCAATCAGGCACGTCAGAAGGCCTAAACAGGAGGACCTCTTTAATGTCATGTACATTAACAGAATTCTCATATGTGGATGAGCGTAGTGTACGGTGCACTTGTATGCAGCAGCGCACAGCAGAGGAGGAGATCAATGCATACGGTTCATCTCTTCATGGTAATCGGCTCTTTTGAAAGCCGCTACATCGAGTCGATATAGTGGCAGCTATCAGCGGCAGCTAAATTCAAAAACGTCCATAAACACACCCACTTCATCCCAAGCTTTAAAAGCTGCCTAGCTGCAACCTGATTAATAGTAACTTTTTGTGTGTGTGTGCATGTGGGGGGGGACCCTTAAGTCTTAACAACAGTCTTCTGTTTTTTATCTTGTGTTTTTCTCTTGGAATTCAAACTAGCAAAGAAACATAACCATGAAATATAACAAAACAAAACAGATTTGACAACTAAGTGTAATCTGTGTCCACATAAAACAGCACTTATATATCTCTGATAATATTAAATGTTATGAGATCATATTATTAAAAAAAAAAGAATGAAACACTACCAATCCAGCAGTGTTTAAGTCGAGCACTTGGCTTGACTTAACACTACTTTCCGAACTTTGTAAAATGGAATGTAACACATTATGTACTGAATTGCTATTTATAATCACAACACATTGGCAAAAAAGTATGTAAACCCTTGGCATTATTTTGTCCTAAAAGGTAATCTGATTTTCATCTAAGTTGTAATAATACGTACTTAAGCTGGTAACACACAAACAGTTATGATTACTTGTGTCTTTGCCGCATGAAGCCAGTAAACAGAGGAGAAAAAGTGTTCACTAAAGGCACAAGAAACTGTTTGTTAGAATTTCCTTTAACTACACAGCTGCACATGCTCACTTCTAACATCTTTCACAATATGTTTGCATATGTAGAGGGAGGTCCAGCATCGAGTCACACCTCACACTGATGAATGTGAAGACATACCTGCCTCAGATAGGTGTCGTTTGCAGCCTTTACTTGGATATGACTGGATAGCAGGTAACCTTCTTTAGTTTGGTCTGACACACATAATTCTCAAACAGAAGACTGACTGCTGATGTTTGTTTTAATCCTTTCAGGAGTTCTGGATACTGAGGACTCCGTGCTAGAGCGTTCCGATGAGTTCTTCAAAGATCTGTGTGTGTTTCGATCGCTCCATAAAAGCGAGTGTATCCATAATGGGCAAACAGAGTAAGTTTTCTCATGATATTGGTCTTAGCACTGATCATATACTCTATAATAAACCTGTGATTGACAGCTTTATCATTGACTATAGTGACTCTAATTTTAGATTTTGTGAGGAGAGCTGTCCAGTTTCACCACTCCTCATGGGCAAGAATGACCACAGAGCAAATATGGACCATCATCACTGTAAGAGACATCATTTATTTGATGCTACCACTCTCCTTTTTCTTTTTCTTTTTTTCTAACTAACAGTCCTTTTGTGCTTGTTTACTTGATGTCCAGGTACATTTTCATACAGGATTAACAGCAGACTGTTCCCTGTCCCTCTTCACTCTCAGGAGTGCTGCCCAGTCTGCAAAAAGCACAGGTCCTCTCACCCTCACAGTGCTGCTGAACCAGCTCTAGTCAGGTACACACGATGAGCATTGGAACTTGAAGTGACAAAAATCACTAATTGGCATCAGCTGAAAGATATTTTTAGTTGTTGTAATTTGACATACTTCAATACTTAAACGTGAATGCAGCCGGCAACAGATCTGGGTGTAGCTGAGGCCTAGATCCTGTTTTGTTTTTTTTGTTTGTTTTTTTAAATTGTCTTGATATGTTTCAGACCTATATTGTTAAGAGATGTCTGCAGAAAAAGTCATTTATTTCTATATGTTTGCTAACTTTCAGTTTGATTTTATTTTTTATTTATTTATTTATTTATTTATTTATTTATTTATTTATTTATTTATTTATTCTTTGTTTCTCTAGTTATCCTATCCACACTATCACTTAGTAGAAAGATAATTTTGGTTTTTGCCAGATACTTAAAAATGTTTATTTTGATGTAAGCCTATTACCTAACATTAATTGCCATTTTGCTGCAAATACAATTTGTTTTTGTTTGTAAATAAAGTTTTGAGTCATTACCATCTAATAACAGACCAAGGGTTGTTTCAAATCTGAAATTTTCCGTAAAGGTACACGAATGTCATCTGACATCTTTTGATATTACTAAAGATATTAAGACAACATATATATTACATATATTTTGAGCACATCCCAACATATTTCCTTAAATTTCTGTCTCCTCCTCTTTACTGCTTTTCGTGTACTTTTAAGGGTCACCATTCCTCGCACCACTCTCTTGCCATCTCACAAGTACAAAGCTCATCGACGATGCAGCTTTGACCCTTCTGATAGTCTGGGATTACCATCGGTGAGTTACAAGTGACTTGAAATAATCAAGCGTTCTGACAACATGTTTTCAGCATCAAACTGTCCATCAGCTTTCAGCTAAGACACTAGAAGAATCTGGCTGCATTGGCACATGACTGATGTGGATCTACCAAGGCGAAAAAGAAAAGCAACACTTATACTGTTGAAATGAGCTTGCATGTTGTTACTATCTTTTGGAACTCAAAAAAAGATTTATTGGCTACTTGTAATAATTTTGTAGCAAAATGGAAGCCACATTGCGAGCGGTTGCTCATGGATCTTGTTGTCCTGGTGTAGCACTGTCTGTCGGGCTGGTCAAACAGGAGTCAAAGCACCCTGCCACCTCCCAGTAGTCTTGATCTACGGAGCAGTTTGAAGATGAAGAACCCAGAGAGGTCACGGGACAGTCAACTACAGGTGAGAAACTGTGAACATTATAATGCTTATTTGATGAAGAATAATGTTGGTAGATCATCAGTTTCTAAAATATTTAAACAAGCCTTACTGGCATCAACAGTTGTGATCGCTATGGCAACCATTAGCATTTGCCTGAAAGTCCCAGTAGGTCAACAATTTCTGAAATACTCAGATCAGCCCATCTGGTAGCAGCATCCTACACTCCAGGTTACTTAAATCCCCTTTCTTCTCCATTGTGATGTCATTTTTGGCTGATTAGCTGTTTGTGTTAACATGAAAGTGAACAGGTATACTGCATCTTATAAAGTGGCTGGTGGGTGTATATATACAGAACTTCATATGGCCCAAATTAATTTGTTGTTGGTCTACTTCTCAGGATCTGCCTGCGCCCAGAGCATCTGACGGCCAACACTTTGACCCGATCTCAGATGTGTCTCACTTGGCACGTCACGACTTTCAACACTTCTCCCCAAGAAGAAAAGTGGGAATCACATTTTACCCAACATAGTGACATTAAATCAGTCTATTTATAAGTGACTTCTGTTCTTCTGTTTGACACAAAATGAGTTCCTGTTTTTATGCCCACATGTGAAGAGACTTTTTAATAAAAGGGTTATTTCAGTAACACTTCTGTCTTTGCTGCATGTTTTTTTTATTTTTATCTAACTGTTTTTAAACAGAATGCAAGTGCATTCAGTTTTGTAAAAGCAAAGGTATTACTTGGAATGCAAGTTTATATCTTACATGGTATATTTGCCAATGAGACAAAAATGGAGTCGGTTTAATGAATTTAGAATAATTTACACCACACTCGTGATTATAGGAGTTGGAATCAATTCAACACACATACTTCGACTCTGTTTGACTGCCTTGTGGATGTGAAGCAAGAGACGATGTTACCCCACGGTAAAAATGGAAGACATTTAACACACTTATGTATTTAAACTGTAGCTTACAACACTCAGGTAGTCACACTGAATCATCCGTGCCCATCAGGCTGGATTTATATTTATTTATTTTATTTTTTCCTGTCCAAATGTTTTTTTGTTGTTGTTTTTTTGGGCTCCCCTCACATACTTCTGCTTTTATCTTCCTTAGTGTGGGAAAGAGAGCACTATTGTTAGCAAAGACAAGACACTGCACTGTACAGAAGCTGCATTTACAGGAAACCACAACTACCTAAGCTTACACTGGTATTGCTGCAATCCCACCTACAATATGCATTTTCCAGTTTGTCTTACAGACCAATGAACTTGAATAATGTGGGGTGTGATTAAATGCATCAGTGTTATAAAAAGAAAGAAAGAAAGAAAGCTAACCAAACCTATGTTTAGAGCCGCATTTCCAAAGTAGTCCTTGTCCCTATAGTTCAACTTATGATGGAGCAGCAGTATTTTGACCATTTTAATTATTTATTTTTGTAAAATTACAAACATTAATGAAAGGTTTGTTTTTGTGTTTTTTCTGGTCACTCCTACTATTCCATAGAAAATGTCATGTGTTGATTGCCAAATGGAGTTTTGATAGTGGTCTTAGAGCAGATGTGATACCAGAACACATATTTGTGGGGGAAAAAAAACAAAACAAACACTTCATTTGATTTCAGTACAAACTATTGCTTAGGATCATAATGACACTGGAGACCATGTCATATCTTAAAATCCTCACCCTTTACAAAAAAATTCATGATCTGCTTCTTTTTGGTCCTATCTGTAAGTTTGCTTCTAATGACAGCATCTTACTTTATGCAAAAGTGTAACCCAACATGAAAGCTCCAATTTTCCAAAAAAAACAACATTAATGGCATTTGGATTATGAATACCACCAGCCAGTTTTCTGCATTGATCCACTGTTTCTGAATAAGAATGCATTTTTCTACCTGCAGGGAGCTCTTGGCTTCCATGGAGATAAACAGGATCTGAGACTCTCGAGACTGTGATCGCCCCTCACTGCAAACATTCCCATTGTGTCTGCATAGTAATTATGTCATAGAGGCATGTTTTCATTGGAAATATCTGCACTGCATAGCAATAAAAGGTAATAAGAATAGTATGCTAAACGTAAAAGCAAACATCATTTGCATTTCTGACTCATGCGCTATTCCTCAGTGATGTAAACTAAATCAGTGCATCAAACTCAATTAATTTAAAGCTGAAGCTGTGAGGTTTAAAATTAGCTTAGAGTTAGAGGATGAAATCAGTCTAGAAAAATAATGAGGGTACTGTAATAGACAAGAGGGCTGCTACAGCTGCAACTAAGTAGCAGAGAAATTCTGAGGATGTAGGAGGGGAAACTTTATTGTGAAATGT
The DNA here is from genome assembly GCA_037176975.1 of Arrhamphus sclerolepis. Lineage (NCBI taxonomy): Eukaryota > Metazoa > Chordata > Actinopteri > Beloniformes > Hemiramphidae > Arrhamphus > Arrhamphus sclerolepis. Next base: position 9,015 of record JBAMYA010041972.1, on the reverse strand, counting down.
CAACATCTCACACAGGCACAAGCAGCAAGTCAGGGGTATGAAATCGGTACATCCTGTACAAGTAGAGTATTGTTGCTAAAGGCATGTTACAGTGTAGCTGTTAAAAGGGGAAGAGCTTAATGGCAGCAAATCTATTTGTCTTTCAGCATTCCCATATCCACACAGGAAGGAGGTGTTGCCTTGAATTCGGGCCAGTAGGAATTACAGAGAACTTAATCCAACTTAACCCATGTTTCAGATTAGAAAACTAATCTATTTAATGGCACAGGGAGCAAAGATATTTTTCAGATGTGACTGTGATAACAAACCATAGACTTCCACCAGCATATTCAGGTACATATCTGTGATCACCAAGCAACCAATGCTTGCACACCATGCTGGGCTCTGTTAAACTTCCTGTGTTTAAACAAGAACAGAAAATCCATATGAGTTCACTTCTCTTTTTAAGTACCTTTTTTTAACAAAAAAAAATCACAGTCAGCACTACATGCTCTACGCCCAGTTCATCCATCAAAATTGGCATAGCATTCGAAGCTAAATCAAAAACAAATCATCCCTTTCCCATGGTTTCTTTTACTTTTAACCTCCATTACATTGCCAATGAACATTTGTTTCTAACATGTTTTCCTAATGTTTGAATTATTTTTTTCCTTCGCTTCATACAGGTGATCTCCATTTAGCGCTTTCATTACAGTTTTATAACATTTAAAAATGTCCGTCAACTGAATTTCTCCAGTATGGTCTTTGTCCATTTAGTTTTTTGAAAAGTTTTCCGTAAACCAAACAAAATGGATAATAACCATCTGTGCACAACCTTGAAAACAGAAGATGTGGGTAAAGCCAGGGTTAACTAGAAAAGCTTAGAATTTTATACCGCCTTTGCTTTTTATTTTTATTTTGCGTTGCCTTGGGTTTTCATGTGGAGATCCAAAACACTACTTTAGTGAAAACGTCTCTCATCTAACCGTTAAAGGAATGTTCTGAAGTTAAAGAAAAGAAAACCAAAAACCTAAGTCGATAGTTATTAAGGAGTGCAAACATTCTTTAGGGACCAAAAGGAATCAAAGTGGTTTTTGAGTGAGAAGAGAATATGTGTTAGGCAATCAACCTACATTACAATAAACTGTTAATTTAAGCCTCTGAAAAAACTTCAATGCATTTAAGTGATAGTGTGGTTAGGATCCCTACACACAAACTGAATTTCTTTTCTATGTTTGTGAACAAAAAGTGTATACAATGGACTGTTTGCGCATGTATCTCCTTCCTGTCACTGCCTTGTTATGTGATCAATGAAAAACTTCGAGTAATTTAATTCTCCAAATATACAGTAGATAAAAGTCAAATACGGGTGGAAGTAGAACATTGGTTTCTGTGTTTTGCTGAACCTCATCAGGTTCACACCAGATCAGAAATAAAAAATGGGTTACCGTCTGCCTGCTCATTTCCTTCCTCCAAATTCTTGACTCAGTTCAAGGAAACTGCTACCGTACTGAGTGTTGACCTGCCTTCATGACATGAGCAAAACAGCACACACGCTGCTCGCTGCCCGCTCTCTTCTTAAGTTTGACTCAAAGAAGCGATGAAGGGCATACTTGTATGGCTCTATCTGCTGAGTGTCTTAACTACTAAGGTAGGCTGACTTGTTGTTTTGTTGTTGTTGTTTTTTTTAAAAAAACATTTGCATTGTTGTTTAGTGAGCATGCCCATGCATGTGTACACATGTGTGTTTAAAACGGACTGTGGACGGCTTACAAATCAGCCAGTCAAAATTTACCTTGTGATTGAGTTGTTAAATTTTGTCTTAAGAGACAATTATTAGAATTAATTCCAGAGCCTGATTTTAAACCAACACTTGAGTGCTGTTAACAGTTCCTCGTTGCGATTTTTGTGTGTCAAGTTCAAAAGCTGTGAGCACATTTATCATTTAAACCTGTTTGTATATCATCTTGTGTTGTCACCCGTCCAACAAAGGGAGAATTTCTTATCTCTTTGAAAACAATTCACAAAGGTCCCTGTTTATATGAATCCAAGTTCTGACTCTTTTACTGTGGAAATTCCGTGCAGACAGAGACATGTGCTAAGCCATATGAATAAATGGTTTCAATTACTTGGTATCACAAGCACTTTCAGCTTTTATTCTTTTGTCTTCCAGTGTCTGTACATCTAGAGGTAATTTAGGATTGGGGTCAAGAGGAAAAGGGGAAAAAAAAACCAAACATCATGTTTCGTGAGATAAGCCATCAATCGAGATAAGCCATAATGTTTGTCGTGACTGTTTGTACTACTGGTGGTCACACAAGCAGGCAGAAGCCAGTACTCTGAAAGCGAGCTTCTAGATTGACGCCTATGTTTCCTGTAATAAAAAACACACTGCTGCAGTCAGCATATTCTAGATTTTGCTAGTCATCAAAAGCAATTGTGGTGAGACAGCTTGAAGTCAGGTGAAGTGACAGATATTGTAGCACAAATCCTTTCACTACACCGGAGCTCAATTGTATTGCGAATTAAGACACTGATGATTATGTGCAATGACCAATGTTCAAAGGTTTAAGTTGTCTCCAAGTGGGAGGAAATACAATCTATACTGAACATCACCATGTCTGCACCTCAGGCCACCAGCACTACCAGAAAGGAAAGGGTGGGTGCAGGTGACAGTGGTCTGGTACTACTTTAAGATTCTGTTTAACATAATGTATGCACTCATTGTCCTCCTGTTCTTTTCCCCTCATTATCTAGGTGACTAAATATATGATTTTCATATTACTGATCAGTTCGCTGAGCTTTAGGTTTACAGTCCACCTTGAAGGGGAAATCTGTCAAGATGAAACATTTAGCAGACAAAATGATTTCCACGTAATTTCAAAATGTCTACATTTACCCAGATAGCAGGTTCTATGTCAGAGGATCCAGACAAAAGACTGTTATTTTATTAACTGCCTTCATCTCTACATCAAATAGTAAGTTGCCCTTATTCATCTTCTTTCCTTTAGATCTTCTCTAAACCCTATCAGGCAAACAATGGAAAGTGTCGCAACCAAACAACAGAGTACCTGCCAGATGGTTCTAGCCTGTGCTGTCAAAAGTGTCCCCCCGGTAAGCGTTATTCGGAAAACATAGAAATAACTTTACCCAAATGTCATATAATATTGCAATACGCTCATGCAAATACTCAGACACAATGAACACTGAAAGCTGCATCAGCATAAAAGCTGCTCGATGAGAAAAGTCCTGATACAGAGAAGTAGAAGTCTGGGTGTGGAGGTGTGAAAGACGAATAAAGCAGCATTTGCGAACGATAACCGAGATAAGTTTGTGTGCCTGTATAAGTATTTATATACAGTGCTCAGCCTTTGAAAAGTAACATTTTAAACAATATCTCAATGAAAACAAACAATTTCCAAAATGTTGACAAGACAAATTTTAATATAACGTCTATTTAACTTATAACGTGAAAACTAAGGTCAACAACATTTAATAACATTTTTTCAGTTTTACTCAAATTAGGGTGGTGCAGAAGTGAGTACACCCCGCTGAAATGACAAATGTCTAATTTAACAGGAATACAATCACAGGTGAGTCTAATTAGCCAGCAGACAGTTGGCTATAAAAGGGTGTCAAAACTCCTTCTCATTTTGTGCTGTCATGTGGCACCACAAGGAAGAGAAATGACACAAGACCTGAGAAAGAAAGTAATTTCTTTTACACCACAAAGGTGAAGGCTACAAGAAGATCAGCAAAGCTTTACTTATCAGTCAGAATAAGCAAAAGTCGTCCTTAAATTTAAGAAAGATGGAACTGCAACCATCTCACAGAGACGTCTAGGTCGTCCACGGAAGTTACCACCTCGACAGGAGCGTCTTCTGATGAGAAGGGTTGAAGAAAATCAGTATGCAAGTTCACTGCAGTTATCTGGAGAAGTAGAAAGCCAAACTGGGGCGACAATTTCCTGTGACACAATACAGCGTACACTGCAGAGGAATGGCATGCATGGATGCCGTCCTGTGCTGGCCTCTCCTAAGGCCCAGGTACAAAAAAAGCCCACCTAGAGTTTGCCAGGGTCCATGCTGACAAAGATGAAGACTGCTGGGACTCTGAACTCTGGAGAGATGAGACCAAGATAAATGTTTTTGGAACTGATGGCTTCAAAACTGTCTGGTGTCACAAAGGTGGGAAATGCGAAGAAAAATGCCTGGTGCCTACAGTGAAGCATGGTGGTGGCAGTGTCCTCATGTGGGGCTGCATGAGTGCTGATGGTGTCGGGGAGCTGCATTTTATTGATGACATCATAAATTGACAGATTTACCAGGGATAGACAACTCCAGGCCTGGAGGTCCACTATCTTGCAACATGATTCAAATGGATGGATCAGCATCAGCTTGTCATCCAATCCTGCACTAGTCTGTTAATGACACGTTCATTTGAATCAGGTGTGTTGTGGAAGGAAACAGCGGCCCTCAAGGCCTGAAGTTGCCTCTGACTTGACTTGGTGCTGTCATCAAAAATCATGGAGGTGCTAAAGTACTGGATGTAGTAGTTTCTGTTGTGGGGTGCACACGCCCACCCTAATTTGAGTAAAACTGAGAAAAATGGGTAATATAAGTTATGTTATTGACCTTACTTTCACGTTATAAGTTAAACAGATGTTATATTAATGTTTGTCTTGTCAACATTTTGGAAATGGTTTTCATTGAGATGCTGTTTAAAATGTAACTTTTCAAAGGGACGTACTCATTTACGCTGAGCGCTGTCTGTTCATTCTTTCTTGTGATGTAAAACATTTTGAGTTGCCTTGCTGCTGAAATGTGCTATACAGATAAACTTCAAATTTGATAGTTGTAAGCATACCATTTTATGGGCAGAAAATTAGAAATTACAGTAATGTAATTTTTTAAAACCACTTATCTTTATTATTTATATAATTTGTTGCCGCATGGAAAAACATGACCAGTCATATATTTTCATCATGAAGTCACTGTGTATATATATATATACATATGTGTATATATATATATACACATATGTATATTTAGAAAAATGTAAAATAAAGCTAGTCTTAGAAAGACTTATTGGTCCACCTGCTTCAACTACCAGTCATGTGGACAAAGCAACAGCACTGTGAGGTCGCCAGATGTTGCATACAGATGTTTACTATTAGAAACTATACAAAAATGTAAAGGGTCTATTTTATAAAGGGTTAAAGACAACATGCTAATACTGTAAATCCCAACTGATGACAAAATTAGAAAAACCACCAGGATTTCTGGGAGCTGTGAAAAGGCATGCCACTGGGTCCCTACAGCACAGCACAAACCGAGAACTCAGAATATTGTGGGCCCTTGATGAATGTAAGAATATCTGCTGAACTGTGTTCTGACTGGGCTGTGCTGGAGGGCCCTGGAATGCCTTTGCAGTCTTTTTGGACCTAGGGAGTCAGTTCCAGTTTTTCCCCTGATTACACTGCCCCTGCACGCGCACACACACACACACACACCCACACCAACAGAGCTTATTTAAAGTCTTCCCTCAATTCTTCACTTCTATGAACGTTTAAGGAACCTGCACCTATGTACCTATGAACCTGTACCTATTTACATATGTAAATGTTATTTATTTCTGTATTCTCAGATAAAAGTTATAGTCATTATGTTTTATCCATCCATACATTAACTTCCGCTTATCTGGGTCGGGTCTCAGGGGCAGCAGCTTGAGCAGGGAAGCCCAGACGCCCTGATCCCCAGCCATCTCCTCAAGCTCTGTCAGAGGAATACCGAGGCGTTCCCAGGCCAGCTGAGAGACAGAGTTTTAATGTCACACATCTCTCTCTGTTTTTCACACATGGCAGTGTCCACAGTTATGGGCCTTGATTTAAGACTTTAATCAGCCCTGTCTCAGTGCTGTAATTTTTTCTAAATCCAGACAAAAATCTGTCAAAAAGACCGCTGTATTTAATAATTTGTTCAGTTGAATCAGTGCAGATTTCTCAATCATTTTTCCAGTAAAGGGAAGATTAGAGATCAGCCTGGAATTCTTTAATTCTGAAGGATCCAAACTTCAGAAGGGCCTTGACAGTTGCAGTTTTCAGAGATCAGGGAAAAGTGCCTGATAAGAGTGCTGCACTGACAATGTACAGAAAATCTGTTTAGTAGAGAAGCAAAGATAGTTTTGACAAAGTTGGTAAGGTGTCTAAACAGCATGTTGATGAATTTATGAACTACCCAGCTAACAATTTCTGGCTCCCAAAATGTTCTGGGAATGTTACTTTTTAATTGTGGTAACCTTCCCTTAAGGTTTTTTTTCCAGGTTGATGTAAATTTACCGTGGAAGGTTTTCCTTCCATTAAATGTGAACTGACAGTTACATGTTTGACTTCTAAGTTTTCTAAATGTTTAGGGAACATTAGATTCCTGTGGGAACGTTCTCTGAATGTCAGTTTTTGTTTTTTGTCAAACTAACCTTAGGAAAACTACAGGGGAACATGGAAATCCATACCTTTCCTCTCTTAACAAAACTTTAACTTTAACCATAACCTCTGCATACACCCATATATACTTACATGCAACTCTTCACTGTAACTCAATTTCTACTGGTAACATTCAAAGGTCCCATAAAGTTCAAATCCAGTTTTACATCAGCTTAGATAAGAATAGTGTGGCATGTCAAATAGTCTCAAATAAACTTAAACTTAAATGTTCAGCTGAAACACAATCCAATCTGAAAACCTGCAATGTGTTACGTAACACTTTACACAGACTCGTTTGGATCCTCCTCCAACAAAAACCAGTCCACTTTCTGCTGGACTCGCTGAGGATCAGTTAACTTATAGGATACAAAGAAGGAAAAAATACAAAGTCTGATTAAGGATGAAAAATGCATTTATTTTTCTTCACCCATGACTGTTTCTCCAACCTTGGAAAGTTTCAAGAAGGCTTCTCTCAGGAGCTGACACTCACATGAGGAGCTATTAACCCATCAGCATCACAACCTGGACCTATAAGTAACTAAACTATAAACTATGAACAAATACAGCCAGTTACCATGTGGCTAAATAACATGAGATTTAACATTAGCTAAACACCAATATCCTGCTCTAACCTTGTCAGACAATATGAGAACTAACAGAGTGGATTTGTTTTTTAAATTATTAAAGATCTAATTAAAACCAATTGTGGTGCAGGTAAGACGCTGCCTGTTTCTATTTTCTTCTGGGGATTCTAGCTCACCTTCGGTGGATCTTGGCTCCACTTCCACTTCGCTGTCCCGCGGAAGATGCAGCAGTCAGCTTCCTGGACTGACTCAAAGTACTGCATCTCTTTTCTGTATCAGGCCGTGTTTTGGGCCCATCAAGCACCTGGTTGGTTCTTGTTGGTTCCTCTCATCGGTCCAAATGAGTTTTCCCAGTCCTGTGGCACCTGCTCTAGTTGTTCTCACAGGCGGGGAGTGAACCCCGCTGTCTGTCGCAGCCCCTGAACAGATGATGCTGTGGTCTTGATGGCTCTGCCAAGTTTGGGTTATTGAACACTAGATCACTAGTGAACCAACCTTTCATCATAAAGGATTTCTTCATGTCTAGGAAACTTTTCTCTGTGTGACTGAGATGTGTCTGAGTGTTGTTGAATCCAGTGTTTTCTCTGAACCTGAAATTAGTTTATTTGTTGTTGGTCGTGTTCATACAGTCAGTCATACAATCATAAACATGCTCTGTGTCAGGATAAACTCACCACTCCTAGATAGTCAGCAGTAAACCAACCAATCGGCATGCAGCTCATGCATCACAACAACAACCAATCAGAACATAGCCTACTTAATAGCTCACACCAAAACAGCTTTTTTCTGATTCATAGACAGTCACAGGAATCTGATATCATGGGTAAGAATGCATGTAGCCAATTATCAGTAAACATTACTTACCCTATTCAGAGACCTCAGAAAACAGCCAGTTAATGCAGTTTATGGGACTGTGTCACTCACATGCATGTTGGACTACACATGTGTAAAGGTGTGGAAGTACTCTACAGAAATGCAATGAGTGCTGATAGTTTAATTTTATTAATGTGACAAGTCAGTGTACTGAATCGACATGATTTAGAAGTTATCATTAATTGTTTGAAATGAGTATCCTGCTCCCACTTGCGAGGAAAGAAATGTCCCTTTAGGATTTAACAGTGTGGCTGGATATATTGATGCCTCTGGGCTGCTTGAACCATTTTTTTTCCATCCCTCTGAATTTAAAAAAAAAAAGTGAATCCAACCAAGTCTGTTATGTTTGATTTATGTCTGAAATGTGTTTTATACGTCATCTTCAACTGGTTCAAAGTATTTTTTTCATGTTAGAAGTACCTGCGACTAAATCTTTAAATTCAGCATCAGCTGTGTAATTTCTCCTCATCAACTGTCTTTCCTTCATCACTGCAGTCAGCTGCTGCAGGAAGTCACATGACTGCAAAAAGAAAAAAGGATGAAGTCTAGGAGGATCTTATCTGTTTACTGGTGTTGCCATGGTGAATCACAGTATTTGAGCTCCATTGATGATGGATTTTATAGTTGTGGTAACTCAGAGTCAAGTTACTCAGAGTTGATTGAACCAACTCAGAACAGTTGATCTGGAGCCAGAAACTCAGAGTTTCTAAACTGTTGACTAACTTTGAGTTTGTTGAACGTCCGTTGTGAAAGAGGCCTCAGAGTCACAGGAGTCACAGAGTCAGTTACCATGGCAACAGACTCCAGGGGCCTGTACTACGAAGCGGGGTTAACTTACTCAGATGTAACCCGGAGTTAACTTGCAAACCTGGGGTTGACAAAACCAGGCTATCTCGGTACTACAAAGGTGGTTATGAAGTTGATTTGTTGAACCTCTATTAACCTATTCGGAGTTTGTGCGTGTTCACATAAAAGTGCATGTTGCCGCGCGCGTTACCTTTTCCGATGATGGCGCAATCACCTTATTTCACCAAAGAAGCTGCATTATCATAATTCAGAGCTTTGAGGAACTGAAATTAATGTTATGGAGGGAAATCA
>JBAMYA010041971.1:0-14999 GCA_037176975.1 Arrhamphus sclerolepis | reverse complement strand
AACAGTACGGACCAGCAAGGAGGGAAAGACAGACAAGGCAAGATATAGTGGAAGGAGCTGACGAGACACAGGTGAAAAATGAAGCAGGAGATGAGACAGGCAGATTCATACAGCTTCTGCAATGATGTAGACTCTGTTTGATCTGTTGTGGGGTACAGGGAGTTGAGCCAAAGGGCAAAGATTATCTGTTTCCCAATCAATCTTTGTTCCTAGTCTCTTTTATGGTCACAAATTATGGGTATCAACAGAAAGAATGAGATGAGAGATACAAGTGGCTGATCTGAGTTTCCTCTGCAGGGTGACTGTCTGGTTTTGTTTTGTTTTTTTGTTGTGTTTTCTTACTAAAAGAGTGACTATGTTTATCCATCTACGCCCTGTCCTGTCCTCACCATGTTGGTCTAGGTCTGCTTAAGTAATCCTGGATGGTTGGTCCGGAGCTCTGCACCGGTCCCCTGGCTCGAGCAGCCGCAATGGGGTTGATGTATGCCTGAAACACCAGACAGAAGCTTTCTGACATGTTGCAATCAAACCGTATATAGTGCAACACAGCTGAGCGGCATAAAAAAACAAAAAAAAAAAACAAAAACACAACGAATGAGAAACTCTGACGAATACAACTGAACTGTGTTGCTGATTAATTCATACATTCAAGGATTAATTAGTGTTTTTGCAACAGAACTGCAGTCAACTCCCTTCAGTAGGAGCTAAAGAATTACCTCTAGCTAAAATGTGACTAAATGCTATCTGCAAATTACAGTATGTGCGCAGCTCGTATTTGTCTAGAGATCATATGTAGCCTGCGGATGAAGAAAACTGCAATTAATACATCGACATGTCAAAACATCATGAAGAAAATGTTGTGAGCTTAAGTCTCAAGACCGCCCCTTTACGTTTGCAGCTACACGACATCAGGAGAAGCGGAAAACTAAAACCACCAAAAGCAAGTAAAACCCTTCCTGTGATATTTCTCAGAGGTACGTAAATGTATGTTTTTACTCTGGTTTGTCTCAATGGGCAGCGACACTTTCATGTGCTAACTAATGCTAAGCTACGGAGCTAACGCTAATGTTTGTTTACCAAATAACACGACATATGCCACATCCATTGTTATATATATACATACATATATATATATTATAACTCACCACTCGATTGTCTCGCTTGCCCATGTCGAGTCCGTAAAGAGGATAAATATCCAAAAGACAGAAACATTAGTATTATGTTAACCTAGCCGCTACATAGCTGCGCTAGGCTACGGCTTCCGATCTTCTTCGGCTCTGCAGCTGCGCTAACGGATACTGCCCCCTCCTGGACATAACTTTAATATCTCCATAAGCTGTAACAGTTTTAACTCGACGTGTCAATTTATTTATATATCATATCGCGACTTTCTATAAAGTCTAGCTTAAACTGGTAAAGATATACAAGATAAGAAATTAATATAACACATATATAATATGGTGAGTGTGTATGATGAAGGAACCATAATACATATACATAATACATATGGTGAGTACCAGACCAAATTGCAGTGCTCCAGGGCCGCTGTCCTGCATGTCTTTGATGTTTCCTTTCATAACACTCCTGATTCACATGAATGGATCACCATCAGCTGATCATCCAAGTCTGGTAAGGACTTATTCATGTGAATCAGCTGGTCTGAACCCCTGGTATAATATGTACAGTTAAATCAGAAGTATGCACTTACTATGTAAAAAGACAAATACCCCCCCTCATTGTCTGACATGAAATTAGACTAAATGTCTGTTTTAGCTCAGTTAGGATTATCAAATTTATTTCTATCTGCTAAATGCCAGAATTAGTTTTTTTTTTCTTTTCTTTTTTTTTAATTTTAAAGATACAACTCCCAACTGCTCATGAGTAATCTCAGACAGGTGTTTCTCTTTGGTTAATTGCGCTGATTGAAACTCAGGTATAAGAACTGTTTTGTGCAATGTCTCGATGAAGGTTGTTTGACCAAAAGCTTGGCAGGGAAGTAAACACTTTTTGAATGGATCTAAGTGTGCAGAGATTTTTTTTCTTAAAAGATTTTTTTTTTAAATCTCTTCAGAGTCAAACATTTACATACCCAAGATTACTATGCCTTTAAATAATTTGTGAAAGCCCAGATGATGATGTCATGGCAGTGGAAGCTGCCAATTGACATTTGAGTTCATTTGAAGCACACCCTAAACACACTGCTTCCTTTGCATGACATGAGAAAATGGAAAGGAATCAGCCAACACATAATGAAGATAATTGTGGACCTCCACAGGTTTGGTTCATCTTTAGGTACAATTTCCAGATGTTCTGAGAATTATATACAAGTATTAACATGGGAATGTCCAGTCATCATACAGCTCAGGGAGGATACCGGTTCTGTGTCCCAGAGATGAACTTGCTTTGGTGCCAAATGTATCGATCCCAAGAACAAAAAAGAAAAACAACTTGTGATGATGCTAGTTGAAGCTGGTAAGATTATTATACACAGTGAAACCAGTCCTGTGCTAATATGGCAAAAAAAAAAAAAAATGTCAGCAGAGTTGAAAAGGCATTTATGAGCAAGGCAGCCTACAAACCCGACACAGTTCCACCAGTTCTGTCTTGAGGAATGGACCAAAATTCCTGCAAACTATTGTAAGATGCTTCTGGAAGGAAACCCAAAATGTTTGGTAGCTTTAAACTGTATGACTAACGAAATGTATGCAAACTTCCGACTGAGGAAAGCAATAATAAAATAATTTGTCATTCTGGCATTTAAAGAAATAATTCTGGTAAAACTGGTGTAGACTATACTTGAATATATTTGAACACTACATCTTTTACATTTTGTATGAACCATATATCTTTTTTATATTTTAGGTAATATTTTGAATAATTTATTCTGTCCTTAATACATTGTGTTTAAGTGCACTTTTATTTCACTGCTGTTGAATATGTACAACCGTATATGTGGCAGGTAAATATCTCTCTAGGTCATGTTTAAGGATTATAAAATACAAACATGTCACTATAAAACTGGTATTAAAAGAATGGCAGAACTCAATTTACATAAACAATTATAGCTGCTAGTACGTTATGGTACATTAACTTGATCACATTCACAAAAGCTTAAAACAACATTCATAAAACGCTCCTTTTTATTTAGATGGTACAATAACGGCAAAGCACCCACACAAGCATGTGAATCTGAGTGACATAAGCTATGGTCGTTTCAAAACAGCTAAAAGATAAACAGCTGTCATTAGACTGAAATGTGTTACAAACTGGTTAAATAAAAATGATTGCATTAACTGTAATTAAACAAAAGCAGTTTTTTTTTCATTGTAAACCACTATTTCTAAAGTATTTGTAGCTTTCATGGCGTTCTTTTTTTCTTTTCTTTCTTTTTTTTGCAGCATGTACACCAGAATTATCAATACTGAATAGAAAATTCACACAGTGTTTAGTTAAGCAGATAATTACACATGTATTGATGCTGGGTCTGCATCCCAGCAAATAATGTATAACGGCTGGCAATAACAGTCTATACAGGCAGTTATCTTCAAACAGTCATGACTACAGTAACATATATTTGATAAATAATTACGACAGTAGACTATAATTAAAAAAAAAAAAAAAAGTGAGAGGGCTTGAAAGAAAAACCTGAAGAAGTTGTACTGTGGTCATTTAGTAGCCCAGAGATGTGCAAACTGTGCCCAAGAGGTTTGGACGTCCAGAACAAAAACCTGAGAAAGTTGGAGAATGAGTCTGTGTATGTGTGTGCTAACAGTACTACCTGGTAAGAAAACAAGCCAGTGTTAAAATGTTACTGTTCTGCGAGAACTACAACGTACAAAAATACAACTCTGTATAACTTGCTTTTCCTTGGTGAATAAAAAGAAAAAAAAATAGAAAAAAGACTGCAATACAATGCACAAGAAGGCAAAAATCAAGCAAAACTTGGACACAAAATGTATATTACATTATCAAAACTACTGTGTAATTCATAGCCATTCAACCACCAACATTTTCAAAAGACAAAATAATCCTTGTCGTACAACATGCCGTTGACCTTCACTACTCTACGTCTACCCACTTTTATGATGCACCTATGTGCTGACGATGCACTTATCAAAGAATTTCTCATTACAGCTAGCACAAAACACTGTACAGTACCAATGCCTAACCTTTATACATTCCTTACACTATGATCATCTACAGAGTTGGTGTACTTGGTGTAAGAATCTGGTATGCCAGAGCACTGTAACAAAAAAAAAAAAAAGTCAAGTAACAAGTATATAAGACTTGTCAATAAAATTAAAATTAAATACATAACATGGGTATCTACTTCCGTCGAATGTTTTCCTGATGAATAGTGCTGGTGGGACTTCCTCCACTTATTGCAAGCCGATGCATTTATGGTATAATCCATGATTTAAATAACTGGATTCTGTAATGGTAAACGCTCATGATCGCAGAGTCATAAAAAAGTGGCAGGATTATTTGTAAGTTTTTCATCGTCGTCTCAGTGCTGATATCAGCCCATTAGGATCAGTCCCTTTAAAAGTGCAGCAACCATTAGAATCCCGCTACTGGTTGGCCTGCAGTTACTCTTCATATCCACAAGGTGGCAGCAATAAAATAGTAAACCTGGAATGATGACATGGCAGTGGCTGGCTTGTGATTCCTTGTTATGTTGCTGAGAGTTCATGGGTGTGAGTTTGCTTCCGTCAGCATCAGTGAGCACATTAAATGTCGTCTTATGCCTGTGAGTTTGCTTCTGCTCTTCATCTTCTCAACACAAACTCCCACAGTGACCATGAAGGCAGGTGAGATCCTCGTGCCGCCTGTCCAGACTCCTGTCCAGACTCACGTCTAGACTCTCACAAGCCTGAACACTGATCATCAAGGAGGCTACAGATTCAAAGCCTTGGCAGTCAGTCCATCCACTCAACTACAAGATGCAGGCCTCTTTGCATTGTTACACAAAATTATGAACATTTTACAATATAAAAGCAGCAATTACAATCCATCAATTCGTATAAGGATGACAACCTCTGAGCATGACTGGAGGGGGGGGAGACAAGGCGTCCTCATACCATCTTTTTACGTCTCTTTCTGGAGCTCTGTACATTGTCCATAAGGGTATTCAGCCTCCCTTACGTTCATTGTGTGTTTGGAGTTCATTTACAACATGAAAATACATAATCAAGCTTTGTTTAAAAAATAAAAATGATCATCAGAAAAAGAAATTCCATTAAAGAGAAAACACATCTCAACAAATGCATTTAAGTTACAGAGAAAATATTACTCGTCGTGACAAAAAGGTCTTTTCAGAATTATACTGCTTTCTACTAACTGGTGGAAATCAAAGCTGTTGGTATATTGTCTGAATGAGCTCCCACCTGTATTTTCTGTAACAGTTTGCAACAACGATATGACCAGGTCAGACCAAGAAACATAAGTATCACTTTCAAAATGGCAGAGATCTGAAACGCTATTGTAACATTAATGGACAGGACAGGAACAGCAAAGGTGAGTTAGATTTGCTCCTGATGAGATAATCGGCACATAGAGCACCGAGCTGATACGTGTGCGTGTATGTATATATGTACATATATACACACACACACACACACACACACACACACACACATGGTCCTGTACAGCAGTTGACTGTTTACAAGGACAACACTGGATGTTCAATATGGTTTAACATGTAGAAACGGGATATTTGCAGCTGCTTCAAACTACTGCATGCATGACACACGAATATGAAATTTATGTCATGAGAAATATGTGACTGAGGACTTGAAAGTGATATACCTTACTTGATTTATTGTTGAATGCTGCACGTGCTGGCATTCCACCTTGCTGTCACAGAAATGCCAAAGCGAAGTGTGAAGACTATTGACAGCCAATCACTGAATAACAGAATACTCCAACAGGCTGATGAAGGCTGTCATGTTACGCATCCATGTCTTTACGGAAAAAAAAAAAAAGACACTCCATGACTTGACACGATTCCTCCAACTGTAGGAGTGAAAATGAGGCTATTTTTTTTTCCAAATGAAGTGCACCAACGTCTGCAGGGTAGCTGGCATACACCATCAAGATGCAGTTCACCGATTAGATAGTTATGGAGCTGAGCTTTAAGATGAGCATAGCAACATGCTTTCTCTCTCTTTTTTTTTGCAAACCAACTTATGCAAAGGTAGGTGCTGGCAGTACGCCTTTGCAACAGGTTCTATAGGATTTGTGAGGGTAGGGAGTTGGGATCTACTGAGCAAGATCCCACAGGAAGAAGTCTTAACTGGAAAATGTATGTGTCATCCAAAGAACACTCAAGTGATCAAACAACAATCCAATCAAGTGTTCCTCATTTTGTAAGATTGCCTAATACTTTTTCAAATAATTGGCAAAAAAAAATGCAACATTCACGTTTGTGACCTTCTACAGACTTGTATCCAGTTATCTGAAGAAACGAAAGGATCCCGTCACTTTTTTCTCATTCTGCATTTGTGCTCGAGTTGTACGGATTCATCTTCAATTAGGAAACTTTTCTGATAATCGGGGTCAAAAAAGCTAAAAATGCATTTTGATTTAATGTTGTTAAAACAACAAAATGGACATGTATGGAGAACACTTCTTAAAAGACACTCTATATGATAGTTAAAGGTGACGGAGGACTATCAGGCAGTCCTCTCCTCAATAGTGGGCCTGTTGCTGGGGATGGGCTGCACCGCATACAAACTTCTGCTGTGACTGTCCACGCTTTGAAAGTAGGGGTGACTCAGAGCAGCAAACGCCGATATTCTTCTGGAGGGGTTGAAGGCAAGGAATTGCTGTGAGGGGTAATATGGAAAACAAAAAAAAGGGGGAGATAAAAGGATGAAATAAACTAATAAAACAGTAATGGATTCATGTATGATTCTGTTGGACAGAAATTCATCCTGTGTACCATTAACAGAGCTTGTCCCTGCTCATCCATGTCTGGAACCAAGTCTTCTATTGGTTTTGGGGGCCGGGGTGTGAAGGCACTCTGTGGTAGGGCCACTTCCTGGGGCCAGTCTTCTGCTGAAGGTACCCCAACAACACTGTCGGGTGAAAACGATACCATCACAACTGTGAACCATTTACTGGTGATGCAGTTCAAGTGAAAGAGAAAGTAAATGGCATAGATAACAGTAAACCAGCATGAACTCATCTAGAGTACAAACAGTGAGCAAGTCCCATCTTACTCAGAATAATAGTTGGAATACAGAAAAAGAAATGTGAACGTTCAAAAAGTATTTTAGTGAATTTACTCGACTTCTTTGGAAAGTCCAGACTGAAGTAACGTGACACAAAATGATATGAATGACTATACTTACTCAAAAATCTTCCCCAGCTGATCAACATCAGAGTTTCCTCGAAACAGCGGTCTGGGGAAGAAGAATTAGAAACATTATAGAATCTGACTGCTAGTTCAAACAATTTGTCCACCCGGTTCCCATCGGCCTTATTCAGATATAGGTTTTAATGCTCACTCTTCTACTGTGGATGGATTGGGGCTTCTATATAAAACTTTTGGCTCAATGCAATGAGCGTCACGCCAGTCTGATGGGAATGTTTGAAGTTCATATGTCACGACTGCGGAGCCGTACTGGTAAGACCACTGAAGCTGGGAGAGAGGGAGGGGACAGAGATGAAAAGAGGTAGGGAAGCGGCACCAGGGCTGCTGGTGGTTCCTGTGGCTTTGGGCAGTCTTTGGATGCCCGTGGGCGGTCATGGCTTTCCCTGGCACCCACACAAATTCCAGAAGTCATCATCAGCACAAGCCTGCTGGTCACCACACAGGACAGAAAAAGTCTATTTATCCCTCATGTGCGTCTGCTTTAGCTCTGAGCGTTGATGTGTGTAGGAAATTGGGAGGGAAAGGCGTGTGAAAGAAATGTTGGATTATTATAACAGAAGAAGAGGTATGAGAACAACACTTTCCTGTTCCAAGTTCCTGTCAAAGGAAATGAGGAGGTGGTGCTTTCAAAGCGCGGACTTTATTAAAGCGCCACAGATCAAGACTTTTAAGCCGAATAAGACTATATTTCTTAATCATCACCTGAAGACAAAAGAAGGAGAAATATGCTTTCGTGCAAAATTCTGCGTGTCGATGATTTGTCTCCAGCAGATGTCAATGTAATGCAGAACGTATTCACATAGGTGTGCTTCAACGCATGTGCGGGTATTTTGTTTCAAACCTCCTGGCAGCTCAAGTGTACCCCACTCAGCTGAAGTCAACACAAGCTAGCCAGCCTCCATGTGCTTCCACATGTTCTCACACTCACAGTTGAACATCTACACTTTCCTTCACGCTGAACATCTATGATATCGTACTCACAAGGGTACAGTACGTTGCTCTGTTGTGACAGCAGCATCTCCGCGACTGCTCCAGTTCAAAAGTAGAATGAAGGTACTAGTTTTAGTTCTTCATAAATGGTATCCTTAACTAATGGATGTCTCACTGCTTCTTGGCTCTTGCTTTACACATGTGACCTTTAAAGAGGACCACACCACATGTGCAGGTCTTTCAGGATAAAGCTTTGAAAGAAAATTAAGACCAGACCAAACCAGTTTCTGGCTGTAGCAAAAAAAAGAAAAAGAATCACCTACAGCAAACTTATCATGCCAAAACAAGTAGGACTGATAATTCGAAGAGGTCCATAAACCTGGAGCCGTTTGTCGGAACAGAAGAACTGCAGCTTTACATGAGGTTTGGCCACTGGCATGCACAGAGTCAACATTTGGGTACAAGCGTACATTTGGACAGTGGCAAACACACATGCCACAGTGTGCAAATGCACACACTGGTATTGTTTCCCACTTTTTCACGTGCCCATGAATATGTACGCGCACACACAGGCACTCATGTGGTGGCAGTGAAAGGACTATAACTGGGCTGGGACAGGCAGCTGAGTCACGCTTCCTTTAGAGCCAGTACAGCTCTGTCCCACATTCCACGGAGACAACCTCTGGAATGTGCGCATGTTTGCACGTGAGAGTGTCTGTCTGTCTGAGTGGGAAATGCAGCGTGTGTTTGAAAAGTGGATTTGAAAGTGTGTTAAGGCCCAAGTCAGAGTGGACGACATGGGCATGTACAGTTTCATTTCATGCGAGTGCATCAGCTTGCATAGACACATGGAACAGTCGTGCATGGACGCACACAGTTGAGGATATATATATATCAATCGGGTTCCAAACTGTGAGAAAGTCAACACGGATGTGGAGCCTCTCCCAGGCCATTAACACACCATGTTCAGCCTTTTTGATCAGAGAAATGTCAACAAGCAGGCACTCTCTCCCCTATTCAATTGAAATGTGACTCATTCCGACACCATCCCAGTCATGCAGATGCAGACTTGTATAATATTTGCTCAAATTCCTGTGCATCGTATTGCTATTATGATACATAGATACTCTATTTTTTTCTCAACATAGGGTATATGTGTGATGATGGAAATGAAGACCATCACGGGAGAGCTCAGAGGTTTCTCGAGCCAAAAATGACTTGACAACATGATGCAACAGGGCACAGAGAGTTGGTTACTGTTTAGTGGGGCTCTAAAGACAGACATGGATTAAATACTGTGGGAAAGGCAGCAATGGAAAGGATGAAACAGATGTTTATGCATCACAGATTACAAGTTTATCATCGTTAATGAACCTTTATTTAATAGGCAAAATGTCACTGATTTCCAAGCCAAGACGGCAGCAGCACATGCGTACCATAAAGATTTAAATGCGAGTGATCAGTTTTGTTTTTGCTGAAAGAAGTATAAACCAACCTTACTGCTGCAAAAGTACTATGAGAACACTTTAGAAGGAATATTTCTAAAGTTCTGGAACATTTGTATCACATTATGCATGTCATGATGAAAATTTCAGATTTCAGTGTTTCGGAAGATGGAGGTGGAACGTAAATGTCAGGCTATCACTTATATTTCCACTGTTTATTGCAGTTGAGCATGACCCACGCAGACACCTCTGGCTTATTCAGGGTTCACAGTTTCATGGGTGGTATTCTGCTTCAATCACCAGCCCAAGATTCATGCAAAATTTCAAAATAAGATTCACTCTGTATGAAGAGACTCCTTGCCCGATGGTCCATCCTCAGATTCAGTTTGATTTGAATTTCAAAAGCAGAAGCACATTAAATTTGTAGTAATATTACAACCATGCAATGCTGGCTCTTCTAATTTGACGTAATGACATTTTACAAATCGAAACATTTTAAAACAAGATTATTGCGGTGAGACTGACAGCAACTTGTCTAATGGAGACAGCGTTTGTAAGCATGCGTTTGTTCAAAGAGAACATTTGAGCATATGGATGTTTACTTCCTGAGCTGCAAACAAATACAATCATAAAACCACATTAAATACTCACTAATAAACAACACTCTCTTCTCGTCTTGGTTTGCACTTTCCCCACAATCATGCCTTGGTGTTTCTTTCACAGCGTTTCCCAGGTGCCCTTTAATCTCTGACAGGTGGCCTTTTAAAAAGCCATCTTAAATCACCCACACATACACACACTCTGTCTCTCTGTGTGTGTGTGTGTATGCTCTCTTCATGGCCATTAAAGGGCTCTGCCTCACCTTCCACCTTAGGGAAAGGTTGGTCGGGTGCCAGGTAGTGAAGATGCACACATGTACACACAACGGAGCTTTTAACAGCTTATTTTGTCAGGATGAGATAAGTAGTTCCCCAACCAAGACAAGACTCACAGGCTGCTCTCTGCCATGCTTGAAAAGAAATTCTAGAGACTAATGATAAACTGAGACACACATTACTCTTTATAATTCCTGGCTATTTTGACAACATGGTAGATGTAGATGCATGTTTAACTACCACATATTTTGTACACTGATGCTGTGTTCAGTCGTGTTTTATGCATAAAACAGGCAATAACTGAAAGGAATGCACATCCAAAGGTCGTTCATTCCCTGAGCCAAACCTTAGACATGACTTGCAAATGTGGTTGCGATATATTAACTCATAGACTAGCTAATAATTTCAGTACAAACCAGTGCCAGGTTTTAAGCCAACACAGGTATGTATGAAAATTTTAGAAAAAAAGTGATATGGTGTCACTATTTAATGCCAGACATCTCTATGTATATTAGTTTTATGTATTTTGTTTTAATTAATTTCCTTATTTATTTTCTTTAAAGGGTACAAATTCTTTTCTTGAGGGCACAGCTGGAAGTTTTTTTTTTAAAATTAAGTATTCTTCAAGGGATTTCAAAGTTTTGCATAGGAGTTTTTTTTGCAGTTAATGCATATTGTCTTCAAATATCAGTTATCCGTCTCCCTCATTACTAACAAAGTTGACATCACCCGCGTTTGAAAACAGTCAGACAACTGGGGACAGACAACTGCAGTGGTCCTGATTTAGTTTTAGAGACCTGGGCTGGGATGGTTGCTGTTTTTGTCTCTGCCTGTTTCTATTTTTTCTCTTTTCTTTTCTTTTTCTTGTTTTTTCTCTCTCTTTCAGATTCCCAGTGTCCTTCTCCCATTGTCTTGTTTGTGTGCCTGTTGTGTGCGTTTTTTTTTTTTTTTTTCTGTTTTTCAGATTTGCAGCAGATGCATATCCCCCCCCTCATATATCCCTAACTTTCTGTATTTAACACAAAAAAAATGGAAATAAACAAACATCAATGTAATGCCCAAAACACAATGCTTAAATTACTCCATTGTTAAATTTTCCCAAACTTACTGCATATCAAGTCATTCAGTGATTAGTTCATATTCAAAACTGTAAACATAAATTGGTCATAAAACTCTATTGTTTTAACATAATTTGCATTCCCTAATGGGTCTTGTAATCACAGAACGAGTGAGTCTTTAATTTTTCTGGCCACTGGTTTATTGGTGTTAATTGTGACTGTGGAGTCAGGTGATATGTTTATTTAGTGGCATTTGGATGGAAATGAGGGAAAATGAACCTGAGAGCAACAATACATGGTGGAGAAAATAACATTTATATGAAGTAGAAATAAGTATTTTTATGACTCGAGGGAGACATTCAAATCTCAAATATCCCTTTTTACTTTAATTGAAAACAAATTAGGCTTAATGGGAAAAGGACTTAGAGACTGAAGTCCACAAATACACACACGTATAAAATAAAAAAAAGAGGGAGTCGCTTCTTTTTATGAAGAAGAAAAACAATAATGCTGCTGTAAGACAGATTGCATGACTTAAAAGATTCAGAAGCACTGCCAGAGTGAAACTAAAATTACACTGTTTTCAAATGTGTCCTATCTGGCAGAAACCAGACCCGCATGTAATAACATCCTTGCCTCGAAGCACAGTGGTGGTGCTATTATCTGTCTGGGGGTATTTCAGCGACAGGAAATGTAAGACCTGCAGATGAGCTGTCCAATTAAAAAAAAATGGTTTGAGATTAAAACTGGGTTTACATCTAAATGGTCAAGTCATGGATGATTTCAACTCTTGTGGACTAATTTGAAGATAACCATTCAGACACTCTTCATTCGATTTAAAGCTATGTGAGCAAATCTGCAAAAGAACAGAATTTTCTTCAAATTTGTTCAGTTTTCTTTTTTATGACAAGTGTTAAGTGGTTGAAAATTGACACACTTGAACCAAACCCCGATAAGCGGAGCAATTCCGCGTGCTTCAGCGGAAAGTAAAGTGTGTTCAAATAAGTATTGCTGTCAAACATTAGCTGACCTGGAACGAGAGATGATCCCAAAATATTTCTTCTTTTCTTGTGTTTTTGCCTCTTTGTGAGCTTCTGTGGGACACGTCCAACCAATGCATCAATGCGTGTGACATTCCTGGTGCATCACAGCCTGTTTTTTATTTGTTGTCAATTCAAAATTTTTGTTTTTCAGCGACTGTGATTTTGTGCAATTTGCAACTTAAAGTAGCACCACTATTGGTGTTTCAGCATTAAATTAGGCTCTCCTGGTGTGTGGACACCACTGTTACGAGGTTGGAGGAATTATAGCTAGAAAAGTACTGTTTAAATGGTGTCAAGGCAAATCTGTCTTCAAAGCGAGCCAATAACCAACCTAAGGGTTGAATATATTGAGGCATATTTTTATTGTTGTATAATTGTGGCTCAGAGTCATAAACCATATGTATATAATAAAGGGTTCAGTTACAAGGGATTAATTACAATGAAGCAGACTGTTTTCTTGGCTCCAGTCAGCTGTGAATTATTTTATGTCAAATAAATTTTGTTAGCCCAAGCAGCAATGAAACTGATGCTGTACAAAATTGATTTATTCTGACTATCATCAAAGTTAACATGAGCACTGATATTTTTTTTGGAGATATGATGTGATAATAAATCAAATTATCACATTTAAGACACATTTCTTGTAAATAATGAAATCGGACAGTTCAGTGATTGGCTGTTATTCCTAGCAGCAGCGTTCATGTGATCTGCTCATCGGTAAGACTTGTTGCATGATGGGTAGTGTCCCAGCCACGCATACTGTTGGTCCAAAACCCAGATAAATAAGGGAGAGTAGTTTCTGGGAGGGCATTCGATTTAAAACCAATGCCAAATCACTATGTAGAAAATGATGATCTGCTTTGGCTACCCTGCAAAGAGAAAAGCTGAAAGAAATTGTTTTGCTTTTCCAGGTGTAGCACTTAAAGTGCTTTCTTTACCCTTTTTATTGTATTTGTTTATGGCAATGTAGTTACCTTTACCTTATGTACCAGCATGAAGGGGAGAGTAGGCCAGATCAGACAGATTCTAAGTACGAAGGAGTCTAGGGGTGCAATCAGCATAGGACACAGACAACACTCTTGGTTTAAAGAGAAAAATTACTGTATTGAAATGGAAATCAATTAACTTAATTGTAAAACAATAACAAAATGAGAGAGCTCTCTTTACCAAAAAAAAAAAAGATATACTCGGGTATGGTCTTATTAGTCCTTTATCAATGTCTGTTATAGTCTGAGCAATGTTCTTCAAATGTTCGTTCAGTGTTCAATGTGTTTGTAACCAGTCAGGCCACAAGCTACCAGTTCGTCCGACTCTTTGGGCTGGGGCTCGCCATCCAGTACTGGAAAATGATTTGCTCTCCTGCAGATTCAATTTCAAAATAAAACATGTTGTACAATATAGAATCAAAAGATTTTCAACTACAGAATTACCATATGATAAACCAAATAAAATAGTTGGAATGTGGTAATAAAGTGATTGTACTAGTTCAATACACCTTTAGTCAATACCTTTTAAAATAACACAAAACGCAATTAAACTGCATTACAAATACACATTGGCTTTTAGATCTAATAATCTGTACCAAATTATCAGAAATGTTGCAATAATTTGCACTTGTGGTCTTCAAGTTATCCTCCACTGTGCTCAGAACCCAAGCTGACACTATAGCTTAACAAACTGGGTGCGACCAAAAACAAGCAGAAATATCTTTATTTTTTTCAACTAAAATACAAAACTACACACAGTACCTTTTTAGTGACATGAATGATTGAATAAACCACCCACAGATAATTGTTTTGACACAATAAACAGTAAATAGTTGAGTTAAATAGCTAGTGGAGATTTGCATGCTATGCTGGCACAGTACATTGTGTATGGGACTCACCACTGCTGTGCAACACATGCTAACAAGGCTACGGGGTTTCACAGGGCTTCCGTGGCACTTGGCACTTCAGTATTTTAAATTTTTTTACAAAGAATTTGTAACCAAATGAAACAAAATGATAATTCAGGTATCTTAAAATTGGTTTGTGCTTACCAATCACCAACTGGATAACTAGAAGAATGCCAATTTCCACCCATTAGCTTCCAAAAAAAAACCACGACTACTCTACTCTACTGTGATTTTAACCAAGTATTAATTTATAGTTTTAATTCTGTTTTTTTTTTTTTTTTTTTTTTTTTTTTTTCTGTTTTTCCTTTTCTCTTTTATTCTGTAAAACACTCTGAGTTCCACTTGTTTCAAAGGTGCTGGGTAAATAAAATTGTCG
>JBAMYA010041970.1:0-14999 GCA_037176975.1 Arrhamphus sclerolepis | reverse complement strand
TATTGTTGTCTAGCGTGTGCGAATTATTGTTTTCCAGTG
Organism: Arrhamphus sclerolepis; assembly: GCA_037176975.1. NCBI lineage: Eukaryota > Metazoa > Chordata > Actinopteri > Beloniformes > Hemiramphidae > Arrhamphus > Arrhamphus sclerolepis. The sequence goes on along the minus strand of JBAMYA010041970.1, from coordinate 14,960 downwards.
TGTGTGTGTGTGTGTGAATAACTGTTGTCCAGTGTTGTATTTTACTTGCATTTCACCCAAAAGTGCTGGTCTGTGCCAAAGTAAACTGAGATCAGTTCTCAAACCACTTTTGAAAGCTAGCTTTTCGTTGTTGTTGTTGTTGTTGTTGCCTGTTAGAATCTTTCGAAATGTTACTGGGAGCAAATTACAGATATTTGAATGCACTGTGAAACCAGATATGACTGGCTGGATTTATTTTGTGAATAAATGGATGGATGTGTTGTGAACAGTTGAAGACACAACTGGACTCCAGTCTTATACCTCACCATGTCCTGGTACAAATTTGATAACAACAGAATTGACAGAATGAGAAATTATTGTCATATTCAGAAGAAATACGTGCTTTTTTTTGAAAAAATCCAGGAGGGGAAAGTAGTTTTAGGTTCTTGCTGGTACTGTGACTAAAACCTTCATTCATTTTAAAATAGCAAAGTGAAGACCCAAACAAATAAAAACATTCCAATATTTGACTGTAGGCTGCCTGTAGGCCAGTGGAGTAGGCAGGAATTAAAAACACCTGACAATATGCTAAACTATTTCTTTTAATTGAAACATTGATAAAGATCCAGAATACAAGTCTCTAAGAACAGATCTTGAGGTCATGAGCAAAAACTCAAGTGTGGAAAACGTCCCAGTGCATTAAATCAAACGATCCCCATAGCAACCACTGTGTTTCTGGGGTAGACATGCATGCACACTCACGTACTGCTGAGTGAAATCTCCGGTCGTCAGCTCATAAGCAGTTTCTGTTCCGCGCTGTTCTGTATCGTAAATAACATGAAACACAGCTGCTTACTCTGCTACTGATTTTAATTGAGACATTTTGCAACGTAAAGACATTAAACGTGTGGTACATGTATCGAAGGTTGGGCGCCGAGGACACCACCTTGCTCTAACCAAGGGGAGGGGGACAGAAGAAGAAGAGAGGGAGATGCCCGGCCAAGGCTCCGTCCAGCATGAACTGAAACACACCACGGACCGTTCAGAAACAATTCAGAATGAGTTCAAAGGAATTTCTAATTGGACAAGGTAGTTTTTCCAAGACAGCACATTGCTAGTGGATTTATTTTCTGAGCCAGAGTGAGGCCCTGACTGGTTCTGGATGAGGACTTTATAGCATCTTCCTGGTACTACGTACCACATCTGAATCTTTTAGTGGTACGCAGTACTGAACTGCTTACTTTCACCCCTGCTCTAACCTAAAGATTTTTGTAAAACTGACTTTTAAAGCTAAAATTCTGAATTATAATTATGTTTTTTTATTTTTAGCTGAAGTTATTCATATGTAGTGGGAATCTTTCTGAATGCAACTTCTAATTTGAGAACTTATATAGCATATATCACAGTGAGTTGACTACCAGATCAAACATTAAAATAGCAAACTGAAAATATATCTGCCACTGAGTTTTTCAAATTTGTTCAACCCAGCCTCATGCTGCATTTGCAGCATATAGTTGTAGCATTGATTGAGAGGGTGGTGAAGTAGTGTAGCTGACTCCGTCGTCTAAAAACAGCCTGTGTTGTGCATCAGACAACATCTGGGTTTTAAAACTGACGCCAACCAGCAGTTCTTTTTTCAGCAGTAACCACCTTTGCACTGGACTCAAGATGCCTAGCTGGAGCACAGCTGGCCAGATGGTTACTAATATGTTAACCAATATCTCTAGACAGCAAGCTGGATAGCGTTAGAATTCTAGGTAAGGATGAGCCAACCTAAAACAGCTAACTTGTAATAGCAGGTAACAAGGTTTTTTTTAATCTAGCCTATGTTTTTGAACAGAGGTGAAAAGAGAGCTGTTGTTTCTCTGTGTTGTATCTCTCCAAAACAGTTATTTCATTAAGACGTCGGGAAACTGCATCAGTTTTCTTTTTCTTTTTTATGTTTTTTTTGGAAAAGCAAAATATGTCTCCTTTAACTTGATCTTTGGAATTTTCTGGTTTGATTTGGTTGATTAAAATATCTTTAAATGGATTTCTTTTTCCTGCAAGGAACATTCCAGCTTAAATAAAGATGTACAATGATGCACAGCTATTGGTATGCTTGGCATATGTGATTTAAGTCACAGAGCCTTGAAAGAAAAAAAACCTGCATGCTCTGCCTTTTGGTTAATACGATATTCCTTGAGGCAAGACAGCATGAACTGAGACAAATATAAGAACAAAATAGACAGTGTTCATCTTTGAACATCAAAGATGAGCTTCTTTGATGTTCATATGCAGCTTCAGATTCCAATTGTAACATGGCCTCTGGATGTAAAGCGTACTTGATACTTACCCTATTCTTTAACCGCTGCTTCATTAAGCATTTTAAAAATGCTTAAAACATCCAAGCTTGAGAACTACTAAGAAGCCAGAGCTGAAGGCTACTATGAAATTTGTTAATTTCTTAAAAACGGTCATCACACATGTCTACACGATCATTTTTCTTATCTGCATTTGTGTGTTGCTCTTTGGAAAAAGCATTAAAAGGGGTATTTCCTGATTGTGATTTGCTCCTATATACACATATTGTCCTAGTTTGTGGAGTATACACGGCTTATATAAATAAATATCTTCAGTTGCCAGAACTACCTCAGTAGGATGGAATCTATTTATTTACTTCTTTCTTTGCTTTGCATAGTTTAAATTTGTAATGACGTTTTTTTGAACTTTGTTATCTATTGTGTTAATTTGATGTATGTTGTCAGGGGTTATATTCACTCACTTTACTTACTTTTTCTGTTCCATGTGCTCGATTGGCTTCACATGTTGGACTGTCGTGCTTCTTTGGTTAAGTGTTCAGTGCTCACTTGGCTTGGATTCGGTTTTATTGCCTGGATTGGTTCAGCTTTGGTAATAGTCGTTACCAACCAGATTTCTGCTGCAGCCCAAAGCAGTGTTTAGAAAGCACAGTGTACTCATCCATCCATCTATCCATCCATCATCTATACTTGTTCAGTCCTGTGCAGGGTCATGGGGGTCTGCTGGAGCCTATCCCAGCTATCTCTGGGTGAAAGGCAGGGGTCCACCCTGGACAGGTCGCCAGTCCATCGCAGCACCGTGAACCAAAATAGTAAAGTTGCCAGCCTGCTTAATTATTGAGCTGATCAAAATCTACCAAAATATCCAACATGTGAAAGGTAGAATGTTGGTAAAAGAGAGAAAAGAGAAAAAATGGTTACTCAGTGGAAACAGCTGCAGCAAGTACAAGGAATTATAGATATCACATGTCTTATATATGAAAATAGGACTGTTACTAAAAACAACCCCCCCCCCCCTTTTTTTTTTTTTTTCTTAGATGCTCAAAGGTCTTGTTCTGCAGTTCTGGCTAGAAATTAAGCATATCTTACAACTCATCAGTTGACCAAATATTAAATGATGACAATTGAATTAGAAAACTGCACAAACTTGAAAAGAAACCCAGCCATTATATTGTTAAAAGAGAGCGTAGTAATTCAGTTTGTGCGTCAGAAGGAGAAATGCAGGAGCGATAAGACAAGGAAGAGAGAGTTTGGATGTTTAGAAGCTGCTAGTGGCTGGGAAATGCAGGTAGATTTAGGTGTAAAGCTGGTTGTTCCTCAGGAAATAGTTTGCACTATTTTAAGGCCTGATATGGTTTAGTGGTCAGTTAGTCAGAAGATAGTTTATTTTATTGAGCTGACAGTTCCCTGGAAGATTCAGTGGAGGAAGATGATGAAAGGAAAAAGCTCAGATGTGGAGCAGAAGCTGAGGATGGAAAGTTAGAGTGCGTCCAGTGGAGGTTGGATGTAGAGGCTTCATAGCCTGATCTACACTTTCGTTACTGGGGGAACTGGAAATAGCTGAGCAGAGTTTGAGGAAGATGGTAAAAGAGATGCCAGATGAGGCAGCCAGATGTAGTCATGGATCTGGATTAGGAGGAGTAGTGTTATTTGGGGACCAAAAGTCTAGTTTTAATTAACCTCATCTGTTAATGAAGAGGAGGGAGTGAAGGTAGAGAGAGGAGGAGGAGGAAGTTCACCAATCAGTCCTCATAGGATGAAAACCAGGAAGTGGAAATTGACTTAAGGAAGTGGGTGTGGCCTACTTGACTTCTTTAGTCTGGGACCACGGAGGTAAGTGTGTTTGCTCTTGCGAGGTGTTAGAGAAGATAGTGTTGGTGTTACAACCTGGATTTTGTATGTGGGTTTTATGGGTTTGTTGAAGGTGACAAAGCTGGTTTTGGGCTGTGGTAGCCATTTTGTAGTGTAGATAATGGAGTTGTTTTTTTTTTGTTTGTTTCTGTTGTTGTTGTGTCCGTGTGGTGGAGCAGTGAGAACTGGCATTAGGGGAGTGACTCTGTGACGCCAGAAATCCCTGTTTAGCCTCCTGGAGGTGTAGTGGGACTAACTAAACGAAACGCCGGTGAAGGGAGGTTCCCACCTGGAGACCCAGAGACATGTCAGTCATCACTGCTCACAGGTAGTTCATGGTGCAACTGGCTTTCACTGAGTGTTGGTTTGTTACTGGGATCACATATTTCTGCACACAGAAGATAACAGTAGTAGAGCAGTTTAGCTCCAAGAGGTCACCATGGACCACCTGCACATTGGACAGAACAACTTAGTGAAGAGAGTCTATGATGTCGAGGTCTGATCCTTTATGTAGAGTTCAAGTTTCTGGTGTTTATATTTACTTGAGATTTACACAGGTGTTACTTTAACTACAGTTATTTATCAGTACAGATTATTATCATGGAATATGGGGTGCTGGACTCCCTTGTACAGGCTGTTCCATCTCCGAATTCCCAGTGCCAGAGTCTGGTCCGCATTGCCGGCAGTAAGCCGGATTCATTTCCAGTGAGAGTTGGACTCCACCAAGGCTGCCCTCCTTCACCGATTCTGTTCATAGCTTTTATGGACAGAATTTGTAGGCGCAGCCGAGGTGTTGAGGGGATGCAGCATCAAAATCGCCTGCGGTCACTCTGGTCGCTTGCATCGCGCTGCTAGCTGTAGCAGGCAAGCGCTTGCAGTTGGCGGCCTAGGGGCGGGGCTTTCAAGCGTTTGCTGAGGAAGCCAGGGCCCGGTGCCGTCGGTCCATCTGGGTCCACAAAGTGCTTCAAACCCGACAACTCTACGGGGAATTTCATCGGCTGATACTGGAGCTCCGTTTTGATGCTTAGTTTCAGTTATTTCCGTGTAGACAATGATGAGTTTGATGCTCTCCTTACCAAGGTTGGTCCGCGGATCAACTATCGGTGAGCCATTGGTCCCGGTGAACGACAATCTGATTGCCGTTCACCGGTGAGCACTCGCTCACCCCACATAGGCTACGCCGGGTAGTAGCTGATTTGGTCATATTATTTAAACTGTGTTTTGTGGTTAATAAGCACTGTTTTTCATGATTTTGTGTTGGATTGAAGTAGCAAAATAAAATAGTTCAGACCATAGCCTATAGCTCATCAGCCATCAGCTATCCCGCGTTTTTCCATGCATCCAACTTCTTCTTAATGTTTCTATATATAAATAAGGCATAAATAAGACATCTTCCATCTTCATAATCTCTTTCTGCCGTCTTGAGAATCCTGGTCTGTAATTGGCTGCTGCTTTGGCATCGCTGCTGCTCATTTGCATGAAGTTGAGATTCTCTCAACTTCAAATTGATGCTCTGGTCGCTGGCATCGCACCGCTCGCTGCTGCCGACACGCCAGACGCCCCGTGTAGCAAGCGATCATTGAAAATGAATGACTGCCGGCTGCTTATGACGCTCGTGATGCTTTTGGTGTGAATTGAGACAGGGTTGAGACAGGGTGAGAAGCTCAGTCATCTGGGAGGGGCTCAGAGTAGAACCGCTGCTCCTCCACACTGAGAGGAGCCAGATGAGGTGGCTCAGGCATCTGGTTAAGATGCCTCCTGGGCACCTCCCTGGGGAGGTGTTCTGGGCATGTCCCACTGGGAGGAGACCCCAGGGAAGACCCAGGACACACTGGAGGGGACTATGTATCTCAGCTGAGCTGAAAGAAGTTCCCGGAGAGAGGGAGGTCTGGGCTTCACTGCGTAGGCTGCTGTCCCCGCGACCCCACTCCAGATAATCCGAAGAAGATGATGAGATGAGATTATTCTCAAAGACACAATGTATATTAAAAACACGTGCATAATAATATATAGTACACTTGACTTCAGGCTTAAACAGCGGTTACATCATCATTGTGAATAGAGTGCCATTTGCAAGTTAGTTGATAGTGTAGTGTTCTGTATCTGTGATACTAGTGCTAGAAATGTGTCACAATTGTGCTTTATTTGAGATTATATGTATAACAATTTAAGAAAAAGTTGAATCGAGTATAACAAACTGGATAGATGGGAAACTTCTGCCCTTTGATGACTGCAGCCAAGACAGTGTGAGACATAAAGCTGCTTCATGAATATGCTTGTCCTTGTTCCTTTCCTATCTCTTCAAGACAGCAACTTTTTAGTGGCATGCTGGATTTGCTTTTCTGTACTCTTGCCTAACACCAACAAAGTTCTGAGATGGACTTGCAGGTGGGCTGGGGCTCTTTATTTTTTATTTTTGAGGTAGTAACTGCTTTCTCTTTCTGCTTGACCTTCGTGAGGTGCTTGTGCTTACAGTGCAGTATGCGTCCATACATTTTAGATGAGCTAATGCTACTGAATTAGCTACATGTGTGTATCTGTCTCGTTGTCTCAGACCCAGGAATTAAGGGGACGTAGTCTGATTTTTGCCCAGTTCAGTGCCGGCCTCCTGCTGGGTGAAGAGGCCTTATAAGACAACTGAGGATTTTTCCAGCACTAACTTTACATCTATAGTACACACTGGGAAAATACCACTCTTGTTGTTTTTACTCTCAAGATTATGAGATATACTTATGAGATTATACTTTCAACCTGACACACTTTAGTTTTGTCAAAACAATTACATTTCCATCTTTGTGTCAGCTGGAATTTTGTCAAATTTAAATCAATTTACTTATATTTATACCCTTCCTGTAGATTGGATGACTTTTTGTAAGCGATCAGTTCACGTAGACAAATAACCCCGAGCTTGCTGTACGGTCTGATGCCCATGTGGCTATGATTTGATTCAGGCTGTCATTTGAGAGCCATAACACAACCTGAATTGGATCATGTCCCAGGTTTGTCTCTCCAAGATGATGCCCTAAGAGTCAGCCTCGTTGTCCCCAAGAAATATTAAAGAAAAATGACAAATAAATAAATGGAGACAAATAAGCATACAGATGCTTCCGTACATCATTTGCCCTCAGCTTGTAAGTCCTAAGGCATTACCTCCTCTTTGACTACACTATGTCCATTATCATCAAAGAGAAAAGAAAAAAACAGCAATGTTCTTCTAAGATTCACAGGCTATTTTTAAATGCATTTTGTCATTTTGGCAGAAAAGAGCAAAAACTAGTGCAGCATTGTCTTTTTAAATTGCACACTGTGTGATCAAAGCGTGCACCATCCTTTGGGAACCATGACTAATGGCTGAACGTAGGCTCAGGTTAGTGTTGCTTGAGGGCTGAACAGGGAAGCACTTATTCACTGATGTCTCTTGTTGGCTTTTGTCCTCCAGGTTTTGATGACCGGGACACGGACATGTTCTTATGCGACACCAACACATGCAAGTTTGATGGGGAGTGTCTAAGAATTGGGAACATGGTGACGTGCATTTGTGATTTTAAGGTAAGACCTGTGATACTTTTATTACTCTTTACTTGCTTTTTACTCAGCCTAAAAAAACTAAGGCTTTTTCTGAAACCCCAAACTGCATGCTGAACATACAATGCATTGTGCACCATGTACAACATACTATTCTAGTGCTCATTGCTCAAATGTGGTATGTTTTCAGTGGGCACATTGCGTTAGAGGATATATTGTCAGGCAAACCGATCAGCAACACACTGGAATTTTCCCCGAAAGTAACACACCATCTGGAAATATCTCTCATATCAGATTGTACTGCATACTAGATTTTCACTAAATTAGTAGGCTTTTGTAGTCTAGTATGTTGCTTCAAAAACAGCCAAAATCTCCAATCAAAGCTTAACATCCATAAACTTGAAAAGCTAAGCTCTGGGTTTTTCTACAAGTTGAACTTGTATGTAAGAGGAGTAGTAAAACAACTAGGTATTAAAGGTTGATTGCTTTCTTTTTCCTCGTCAAAATCAAGATAAAAAAATAATGTGTTTAGTTTTGAGTTAGGTCAGAAAAAGGGCAGCAAAATGACCATTAATGTTAACACAGATAGATAGACCTACGTCAAAATAAATGGAATCAATTCAGTTCCATTTAAATGGTCATTTTAATTTCATTTAAATATTACTGTGGATAGGTTCCCCACAGACAAACTGAAATAATTGTAACCTTGTATTGTATAAAAGATAATGTTTGCACAGTCATCTCCATTTATTTGCTGCCATCTACAAGCTGACTACTGATGTCGCACAAACCAGTGTCAGAAAGATGCAAAAGGAGGAGAGTTCACAGCGTCATGCAACTAGATGAACTTCTACTTTTTGCACCTGTTTGTACCAAAGATCCAGGGTTTCCAAGTAGATTATTATACTGTAATGAGGTGATCAATTATATATACTTAGCGTTTGAGTGGGTTTAATGTCAGGGGTGATCAGTGTTTATTTTGTTTGAAACAGTGCTTTGAAAAATTATGTAATTAATTGAAACTAAGTATATTGTCTGGATAAGACAATATTAGTCTTAAGAAGATGTGTTTTTGTAGCTAATCTTATAGCTCTCTGTGGAACCTTATTTCACAAACCTGGATCGCTGCACATCTCCACATTCATAAACAAGACTGTCGCATATGGGACGAAAGACAAAAGGCCCTCATTAGTGCCATAAATCTGGGAAATTTTGCTGTTCTTCATAATGACTCACACTTAACTTTACAACCAAACCTAACATAAAAATGGAGCAAGCCAGTTAGCTGAGTATTGATTTTGGTATAAGGTTTGCAAGCTTTGCTGATGAAGAGCCCCAGATAAATGAAGCCACTGAGGTTTAAAGACGCAGTACGTACTCCCATCCGTCGCGTTTATCAGCACGTCATCAGCACAAGGCACTAGGCAGGCTGACAGTCGATTGGCTAGCTTTTATCTCAATTTTGTACTTCCCTGGGAGCCAACGTTAACAGAGGCCTGTAGATAAATGACATTACAGCTCCATTCTTCTTCAGGAGATCTCACACTGATACTGCTGTCATTGTGCACTGAAGCGCTTGCTGTGCACTCAGAAAAGAGCAGGTCGCACCACAAATTCTGCCTTGATACCCATGAGTCTAAGGGTAACTCATCAGTGCATCTTTGCTTCACTTTTGTGGAGGGTTCCTGATGCTACTGCCATGATTTGGTCAGCAAATGTAAACATGAACTCCCTAGCCTAGCAAGTGTTGCAATGCCCTAAAGTAATCAATCACTCTCAATCATTGTCACATAAATAGGCCCAAGAATTTTTTCCTGTTGACGATTAATTTAGGACTGTCAGAATTTACATGAAAGTCATGTAAATTAGCATCCTGGATGGAGTTCTTTTGTTCAAACCAAATCTCTGGCTGTGTGAGCACTTCTACACACACAAATATAGCAGGAAGTGGGATGTGAGGCGCTCAGTGAAGAGGAAGCTAGTTTGATGTGGCTGCATCAATGGATACCATTCATGGTCAAGATGTGTTGCAGTCACCACACGCTGACTTCTGAAAGAAGCACAACTTTCTCTCACTACATAAAGTGAAACTGTTGCAGAGCATCATGCGCATTCATTCTTTAAATTTTCATTTTCTCATGTACCATGATACCTTGACAAAGCAATTAACAGTTCCTTGTAATTCACCTCACAAATGCCTGCTGGATGAAGGTATTGCTATCGGTTTGGTTATGTTAATGCCAGGTCACATTGCTGATTCTCAAAGGGGCCATCCACTCTTAAAATATGGGCACTCACGGTGCTGAGAAACACTTTGAATAAAACTGTCCATAAAAGAATAGCACATGTCATTGTTCCTGGAAAATATTGTGCAGTTTCTTGCTGCCCCACACAAAAGGCACATACGTAAAAGCAAAACACACTCAAGGTTACGATTTACTTTGTTATCTTTGCGTTGTACATGTGTGGAAATGCTTTTCTTTTCACTATTGAACACATAGAGCATATCAATAAATAATTAAAATACAACATATCGGCTATACCTATTATGTCTGACAAATTCTACAACGCAAATCCACATAACAAAGACGCACACAGTAAAGGACCAGAGGCTTGTGTTAAATTAAGATTAAGGTTTAGTTTTGAATGCAGACAAAGTGGTGACAGACTTCATTTCTTCGCCAGCTTGTTTCACAGAGCTGGGCCGCAGTCACTGAGAGCACCCTCAGGGGAGTTGATGAGTTTAAAAGAGAAACAGGAACTTTATTTTCATTATTTACCTGTGAATTCAAATTGAAAAGCACATTTAACAGGTTTGAAGTGGAACATCTAACTCATTGTGATAACAGCAGCTACGAAGACTGAATGTAAGTAACAGACAGAGTTTTGGCATTTGCTACTAACTACTAAGTCAGAGATTATAGTTAGTGTGGCCTTACTTCACTATGTTTATTGAGGACATGAAGGGTTTGGGGTGACAGAGATATTTTTGATATACCAAAAATACAATTACCATACACACTCATTGGCCACCATATTAGTTACACCTCTGTAGTACCTTTGCCTTCAGAACTGCCTAAATTCTTCATGGTACAATTTCAACAAGGTGTGGGTCACATTCCTCAGAGATTTTAACCATATTAACATGATAGCATCACTCAGTTGCTCCAGATTTGTTATTCTTCTATTCCACCACATCCCTAAAGTGCTCTTATCGAGATCTTGTGACTGTGGAGGCCATTGGAGTCCAGTGAACTCGCTGTCATGTTCATGAAACCAGTTTGAGATGATCTGAGTTGTGTAACATGGTTCATTCTCCCGATGGAAGTAGCCATCAGAAGATGGTTCACCGTGGTCATAAAGGGATGGTCGAACATGGTCTGCAACAATACTCGGGTAGGCTGTGGGGTTTAAACAAGGCTCAACTACGGGGCCCAAAGTGTGTCCTTCCCCCACAGCATTACACCACCAGCAGTTTGAACTGTTGATACAAGGCAGTGTGGATCCATGCTTTCATGTAATTTACACCAAATTCTGACAGGACAGTTAGAATGTTGCAGCTGAAATCAAGACTCATCAGACCAAGCAACATTTTTCTAATCTGCTATTGTCCAATTTTTATGATTCTGTGCAAATTGTAGTCTTTTGCCCTATTGGCACTGGACTGGTATTATCTGAGGACCTGCAGTCATTTTTTTAAATTACACCCAAACATCTGTAGTTTTTATAGCACATTCAAATGGAATAAGTGAAGTCTGTAATTTACTATCATTAACAGACATTATGTCATCAAAGCCTTGTGTCGCAGAGCATCTGGTGCTCCAATCAAAGGAGCAATGGTGAGTAAAACAAAAGGGGGAGTAGAGACTGGACACGAGACAAGACCCAAAAACTGAATCTTGGTGTGTAGCCAGCTACACAATAAAATGATAAAATGGTCGCTTGATTGACATGTGCTTATGTCTTGGTAACAGTAAACCAAACAGTAACCAACACTTCTGTGTAAACAAATATAGTGTTTCTTACTACATCCAGCCATGCGTCACATCATCACTCATCTGCTGCTCTGAACTTCTTTCTTTCTGTGGGTCTCCACTTAAAGCTTAATGTTGACAAATGCCGTGAAGTTTGTAATATAATATAATTGGTTGTGTAATCTACCGCAGTCACCATAATTACACCAGCAAAAAAAAAAAAAAAAGGCAGGTACAGGGAAAAAAAAATCACTGAATCACAATCACTGAATTACTGAGATGTGCATTCACGTGGGATTGAAATGACCCCATGACCTCTGTGTTGGCTGAAATAGGGTAGGTGATTTGAACTAGAATTTTTACTTTACAAATCACAGACATGGCACATTCACACTGGATTAATATCACAGATGTCATCTGTAATTAATACATATTACCACAGGTCCTCTGGTAATACTGGTCTAGTGCAAACAGGGCATTGGTGTTCAGTTATTTTCTCAGGAGTAGCACCTGGTATGGTCTTCTGCTTCAAGGTTTGACAGGTAGTGTGTTCAGAGATGGATTTCTGTGTAAGAAGTGGTTATTTGAGTTAATGTTGCCCTTCTATTATCTAGAACCAGTCTGGCACATCTCTATCCACACAACTACCACTCTCTGGATCCCTTTTTTGGACGATTCTCTTTAAACTCTAGAAATGGTTGCGTTTGAACTTCAGCCAGTCGTCTGGATCATGTCTACATGTTGAAATGGATTTAATTGCTGCCATATGACTGGATGACTAGTGATTTATGTTGATGAATGAATGTATGTGAAGATTACGAGTAACGGTAATCATAAAAAATTTATTTTGTTGTAATTCGTTAATCTTTTTATTGATACTATGTACAAACCAAACTAATGTGGAAATGCTGTTTTAAGCCTTTGAAATGTCCATCAACAAAGCATAATTGAAACACCAAGCAGCTAACTGACCACCCTGCTACAACTTACTGTTAAAAAAAATCTTACAGGAAATAAAAACACTTCCTATAGCCAAACTCAGAACTTGGTCTTGAATCAAATCTTGATGACTAAATGGTTTTTGCCCTCTCAGATAATTTCAGTTTCCAGGAGGAGTATACAAAAGCAGAAATACCATAAATGATCTCAAGGGGGATTGTATAATGTCTTAAGTGGCATTCTACAGGTTTGATCTAGATTCCATAGATGTGTCAATCAAAATCCACCAAAGATTTCCTGATATACATTATATTGCCAAAAGCACCCAGGCATGCAGACTGTTCCTACAAACATCTGTGAAATAATGGGTCACTCTCAGGAGCTCAGTGAATTCTAGCATGGTTCTGTGATAGGAGGCCACCTGTGCAACAAGTCCAGTGGTGAAAGTCCCTCACTCCTAAATATTCCAGTCAACTGTCAGTGGGATCAGAACAAAGTGGAAGCGACTGGCAACAACAGCAACTCAGCCACCAAGTGGTAGGACACGTAGACTGATGGAGCGGGGTCAGTGGATGCTGAGGTCATAGTGCTCAGAGGTCACCAACTTCCTGCAGAGTGAGCTTCTACAGACCTCCAAACTTCATGTGGCCTTCAGATGAGGTCAAGAACAGTGCCTAGAGAGCTTCATCAAAGGGTTTCCATGGTGATCAGCTGCATCTAAGCCATACATCACCAAGTGCAATGCAAAGCATAAGATTAACTTGGTGTGGATGAACTTGACTGGCCTGCACAGAGTCCTGACCTTAACCTGATAGAACACCTTTGGGATGAATTAGAGTGGAGACTGAGAGCCAGACCTTCTGGTCCAACATCAGTGGGACCTCACAAATGCTGTTGTGGAAGAATGGTCAAAAATTCCCATCAACACACTCCTTAAAGCTTGTGGACAGCCTTCCCAGAAGATCTGAAGCTGTTACAACTGCAAAGGTGGACCCACATCATACTGAACACTGTGGATGAAGAATGGATGGACTGAAGTTCATGTTGGAGTCAAGCAGGTGGGAGGATACTTTTGGTAAGTGTATGCAGCTCATCAACTGTTCCATGGTGCAGGTGCAAAAAAACCAAAACCCACACAGTTATATTTAAAATAAGTCAATGCATTTAGTGACATAAATATGAAATAAAACACATTTTGGTACCAGTTGGTACCTAAAACGTATCACCTAAAGTCGTTTTTACATCCTTGTGCACCTGTGTTGCGGCCCATCATGACTACATCAGACTGCTCACATTATTTTCTTTTTCCATGTTTGTTTATATACCTTCACAAACGAGACTCAGAGTATGTGTTGTACGTCCCCCCTCCTCACTCAAAAAGAAAAAAAAACAGAAAAAGAAAAGGCAGCTACTTTTGCTTTTATCAGCATTTCAGAAAATAACCACTTCACCACCATCTAGCATTGATGGTGTAATTACATAGTGACACAAACAATGAACAAGCATAAACGTCAATTACAGTCTAGGTCCTGTACCAAGGCTGTGTACGTAGTTGATACATAAATGAGGCTTAAGCAGTCACAGGGTATTTGTCATGCATCTTGTGCAAAATGCCGACTATTAGTCTGAATTCCCACGCTGCCTTGCAATTATCCCTTCTTTAGCTTGATCTATTTAAACACCATTTGAGCAGAATTTTGGTAACTTTCTGGAATGGCTATATAGTGCTGTGTTATTGTAGAAACAGCTATGAAATCACACACAAAGGCAACCCCTCATCCTCAGCCATGCTGTACTGGGAGCTGCTGACTACGACCAATGTCCAGCATCATGTGCAAAAACCAGCCATCCCAACTGCTGTCACGCACTGGTGACCAATGTCCGTATTTTGCTTTTTATGTGTCTGTTGAAAAAGTACAATCTTCTAAGAGTAAATAACGTAAGCAAACTGAATGACAAGCTGAACGACTTAAAAATAAATAGTCAAAAGTACTGACATCAAACAAATGTGTGTTTTTGATTTGTTACAGTAATATTTATATTTAACAAAAAAATCTCTTGAAGGGGTCATATGAAAATATGATATTTTCTATGATTAAGAACATTTATCAAAACCTCTGTTATAACACAACCCTGTCACTTTGTTTGGAGCAGCCTTGGGCTGAAAATGTTTCTTCAATTAGCCTTAAAGATCTGCAGGCTGTTGCAACATCACAAACCCAGAGCAGAATAGAATTTTCCACCGAACCTCCCATTAGGACTGCAATGATTAGTCAACATAAGCAAGGCAAGTTTATTTCTAGAGCACAATTCACACACAAGGTCATTCAAAGTGCTTTACATCTACATAAAATCACAAGAGGCAAATAAAATCATTCCATAAAACATATAA